>JABAKA010000078.1:0-32648 GCA_018857285.1 Termitomyces sp. Mi166#008
TGAAAACAGTGTGTCAATGTAGAGGAATTTTGAACAAAAATGCATGGCATTGGATGTAAAATTGGAATCTACTGCTTTCGAGAATGCCAACGGCGCGACTGGGCACATCATCGACATGGATACCAGTCTTGTCGACCCGGTACGTACTAATATATTCCTCCAACGTTCAACTTTTTATAATCCGGATCCAAACCTCAGAATGTGACCCATTAGGATCACCATGGCCCATTGAATTTCTCCGATTTCTTATCGAGAACAGTCTGGTCTGGTATCAGTACGACATATTAGAGCTACGTATCCGGTCTACCTCCGAAACCTTCGAACCGCTCGCCGTTCTCTGGCTTTACTACAGCGGCGCAGTAATTCCCCCAAGGCTTTATCTCCGTCCATATAAATGAGGACCGTTTCAAGCCCCATCACACCCCATCTTAAACGCATGTTTTGCCTCTTACGGTGTCTAAATGTAAGAAACGGCCATGGGACTATGTCACGCCAGTTTATTGTAAGTACAGGCACGTCTGGAAAGTTGTTCGCTTGTCTACCCAGCCTGGACCATCTTCCTCATACGTGGACCATTTTCGATTGCTGGGACGCATGAAACTTCTGATAAGTCACAGAACATTCAAACTGTCTAACATGGAACAATCCATTGAAGGTTCATACAGAAAGGGAATGACATGGATATCTCTTACTTCCATCCTGTTTTGCTGTGGGTCAGCTTGCTTTTCCACTTTGGTGCACGGGTTGTAATTAATCCTTGTAAGGGCAATATACAATGACAGCAGGACAGCAGAATAGAGGATAGTACATGGAAATAGGTAAAATCTCGATTAAATCAAAGTAGAAGATTCTTGAATCTCAATGTAAGAACATACAATCAGAGCAGTGGTCCGATGATCATTGAGCTTCAAACTTTTATGTTGAGCTCAGTGTGGATTGCATAGACTTCGACTTGAATATTCTTCTCACATTGTCTGTATAGGTCGTCGTACACCTTCATTGTAGTCAGCTGTCATAGTGGAGTGGACAGTCCACAGAAACCACGAACCTACCAGCACAACTAAACGTTGTTCAAATTCTCATTTTATATCGTCTCGGAGAGAATTGATACATCTCGCCTCCATCGTTAGTACCGATCAGTCTGCTGGTACAGCTCGCCGCCCATTCATTCGTTCTGATTAAGGATAAGTGAGAAGAGGATATCAATCCCGATTGTGAATGACCTAGTTGTTGGCGTCATGCAGAAAGTGCCGAGCTTGAGGAATAACCAGTGAGACAAAATGGATCTCTAAATTCCGGTCTAGATAAACAAGAAGTCTACGGAAGTGAGGATACATACATATTGAAAGCCCTGGCTGAAATTTTGTGGGAGAGCATGAGTATACGTCTGTACGCATTAAAAGAATCCCGAAAAGTCCCAACTGATAACCCAAGAATGAACATGGAAACCAGAAACAGAGAACGATGTCATCGCGCGTCGAGCGGTCAGCCGTCATGGGGGTGGACAGACAGTCTACAAGCCCCACCAACCACAAGTCTCTGTAACACAGTGATACAGGTGTTCAGATAGCATACAGACCCCAGCAGGAACAAAGAGGGCTTACAAAGGAATAGAATAGAATCAAGGAATGAGTGCCACGTCAGTCGAGGCATTCGGGGTTCCACATAAAATCATGTTCATGTCAGCCTACCGTGTTTTAAAGGAGGAGGAGGGGTAACAAACGAGCACTCAATGAGAACGAGGAAGCCTTCAGGAGATGGTGGGTGGGTGTAGGTATGTATGTCGTGGGTGTGAGATACCGGGTTGCAAGTTCGTAGGCGGGTGGTGGTGAGGTAAACCATAGAGATGCATGCTGCGAATTTTGTGGGTACTCCTCCTGCCAAGCAGTGAAGAGTCAAGTCAGGAGATGTGATGAGATCTGGAGTCAGGATTGAACGTGTATATATGATATGTACAGTCGATCGACCAGTAACGGCGGGTAAGTAAGTACGCCATTCATTGATTCTTTATTCATTGATCCTTTATTCATTCCCTTACCAATAGCAGCGTTTCCCATCCTACCCACAGTTCCATGGATAGGTGTGCATCTGACCTGGGTTTCCGCGAACATAGCATCAATAAAGGAGGATCGCCAGATTTTTATCCATCTCGTAAGATCTATGTGCCATATGTAATGGAATTATCTGGCATCAGAAACAGATCTTTTATCGACTCAGAACCAAGTGCACCTAGGAGATTGCCTTTACTGTAATACTGTTCGAACCAATATTGAGTGCATCTACGTGCCCCCTTTGTCATAACATCCGTCCTCGGAATTCCAAATTCTCCGCTACGTGAGTCTTGGTCTATTCCATCATGTGATCCCATTGTTTGAGACATCGATATATCACCGAATTACCACACTCGCTCACAATGGACTCGCCTCTGTACTTTCATTACTTAGAGCAATGAACCAAAATGTCTCCTCAAGCTGAAACAAAGCCAAGTATTCGGTTGGACACGAGTGTTACAGAAGGTTTATACTCATGAATCTTATTGTTAAACCAGAACGAAATGAGAAACTGATTTAAAGGAATAATCATAATAGTACCGCGTCCATTTCATGTGTTCGATGTCGATGCGCTTTACGCCTTGACCTAAGTTACAATTGGATGAGTTTGACGGAACGAATAATCAGAAGTGACCTTCAAGATGCGCTCAGTAGAACCTGCTACTGATCCCTGCTCCCTCGAGAGGCCCAAGAATACACGTTCATCCAAAGGTAACCAATCAATTTGACGAGCTGATATATCATCCAACCCTTCCTGCTCAACACGATCCCTTCTCCGGTCTTCAACTTCACGAAACTTGTCCCAGTCACCCTGCCGCAAGTCCTCCAATTCCCTGGCTGCTGGTCGCTGCAATGAAGTCATGATACCGTCCAATATATCTTGTACCGTTAGAACACCATCAGATTCATGTGAACGTGATATAGTAATCCTCCAGGGAAGGGAACGAGAGGTGATAACAATTGAGGAAACGCGAGAAGATGTAGCAGGAGCATTGAGAATCGATTCATGAAAGCTGTTGGTGGCAGCGATGGGGCTGTCAAAACTAAATTCAACAGATGGCTCTCGTAGTTCTGTGTGAATACCATCACGATAGGCTGCAGCCTCAGAACTGATATCTACCACTTGTTCAAATGGTATAGCTGGTAAGCTGGGGCTACAAGAGGTACCGCCTGCCAAATTCTGGTTTGTGTTGCTTGGCACAGAAGAACTCGAGGAAACTGGAGTTGTGACTTCAGGTGTGTAAGCAGTGATTTCTACGTCTTCTGGGAAATGAACAGAACGATTGTTACTGGGATCTCTGGACATATCGTCTGTACTGAAGTCTTTGAGTGTCGAAGTTGGATTAACATATAGCTTTACCCACTATCGAGCTTCAGCGTTCTGTGGTGTTAGTATACATCTATAAGCATGAATCCTCTTTTCTATGCTCTGGAAATATCATTCCGAGTATCTAGATAGCGGGCGGTGGTCCAGGAGTAACCATTCTAAGACTTTGACTCGAATTGTCTGTGGGTATCTGTGGATGACGAGAAATCATATACAGAGCGGCATTTTTATGACCGGAAACTGTCCGCTACCCAACTTACGCTATGTCGTAAAACGAAGTCAATAGATTCTATGTAAGAAACATTTTGGAATGAATAGAAATCAACAATACACGCGTGCCCCTTTTGATTGGAGGGATCTCAATTTGGCAAGTCCTATCAACATAGGATGATTATACACGGTGCCACATGTTCTCTATCTGCATAGACCTACAAAAGAACTCTGCTGGCGGAGTTTGGATAGCCCCGTGGGCAATGGGTTTGAGCAATTGGTCTCTGACTTGGTTCTAACATTTGATCGGCCATCGCTCAATGTCAAATATCTGGTATGGAGAAAGCTACCTCGGGCAATCGCTACTTGTATTTCCTTGCTGTGTGGGGCCTGTGCATGTCAACTGCTTGTAGGCCGGGACTGCAATTGTCGTAAATCAGAGCCTACCCAGTATATTATACATACACAGGATCTTTCCCTGATACTAGTCAGTCAATTCGGCTGAATACTTCTTACAATCTTTTTACATGAACGGCCTGTGCAGAAGAGTTTTTTTGAGAGTCTACATTGTTATCCAGCATCGTCTAGTTTCCTTTTGTGGCAGTCCTTGACAAGAAACAAGTATAAGACCAGATAGAGAGGGAAGGGCAGAGTAAATGTTCTAATATGGCTATGTAAGGAGGCACAGTAGTATCTATTGACATAATGTTTACTGAGCGAATGACGGTGAGTAGCGACATATACATCATCGAGGGGATATACGTCAAAGACGGTGGAAAGAAGCAGATCAAGACGCCGAGACATTTATATCGTTCTGGTAGAAGGTTGACCGTTAGTAAGTGAGATGGAAGGTGCATCGGAAAGCGTCCAGACAAACTCTTTGATGCTCGTTGATAAAGTCGTATTTATTCGTCCAAAGATGATATAAATACACTGAGGAAGAAAATATGGATTGATATATGCGGATACCCCTCCCACCTTTGTAATCTCAGCCGAAAATTGTACATAGGTCCCAAGCATTGTAAGTGTACAATCCCAAGCCATTTGTGCACGTTATTGTACCAAAGGTGCTATCTGCAGCACAAAGATGTCAGAAACCGATAGAGGGGGAGTAGGACAAGTATAGAAGGGCACTCAACTTTCTGAAGTACTATCCCAAGCTCTTCACAATTCCTTGCAGCGCCCTTTCCGTCGTCAATCTACCTGTCCCAAGTTTAAAATTGTACCGCAGCTAATGGGAATTTTTTAGGCTTGCAAGTGCCCGTGCTGAAGCGTTCGGACCTGTTGTGAGGTTGAATTCATTCCAGTTGAGAGATTCTGGACCAGAGAATGATAAGCTTGAGGTGCGCTAAACAGATGCGAGAGGTGTGCTACGATGTGATTAGGAAATGCATGTGTATGTGGTGGAACATACCAGTTACGCAACTGCAGAGCTGCTGGGTCATGCCATGTGGGTGCAGATATTATTGTGAGGGATTCTCCCACCATTCTGAGAGAATGGAATCGGCATCCATCTTGACCTAATACTGGAATGAGGAGCACTGACTCCCACACCAGAGGATGAGGTTTCCCTGTCGAGATTTGAAGATGACGCAACTGCAAGCAGGTCACTTTCATAAACAGAAAGATTCACGTTGTAGACAGAGAACTCATTGCCCAGAGTAATTCCTGATAAGGTTTGGCTGTCATCAAGTGACGAAGGTAATGTGTAAGCAGAATCCTTCATGTCGAGCATGCAGATATCGTTAGTAATGATGGTGCTTGACAGGAATTCTGATATTCCAATTGAATGTTAGGTACTTCCATCCAAACTCTCGATCCGTGAGTATCGAAGAGCGCTTAGCCAGAGTCAGATCACAATGTGGATTGTCGATAACTCCTGCAACCTGAGATGAGATGTTGTATTGCAGAGAATGATCTTCCCTGCAAAGGGCGTGACATGCGTGGTGGCTGTAGACTATAGACAGTAGTTCCAGCAAATTCGGATAGGAAAGGATGGAAAAGATGGTCTCATGTGGAAGATCTAGTATCACGCCCATTGCTAAGGAGAACGCTGGGCGGTGGAGACAAACAATGGAATAAGTACTTGGTCACGCCAGTAGCGTTGTCAACCATCGACGTGTCAAAGCAATAGCTGTTTATCACTGCGCTGAGCTTTTTTACATGTTTGCACCTAATTTCCGAAGACAGAACTTCTTCCAATTTGTCGAGCAAATTCCAAGTGGTCATCATCTAGTGACTTTAGAACTTGAAAGGACTACACAGTTGCTAAAATAATTTTTTCTCTTTTTCAGCCTTTTACAAACCATCTGATTGCAACGTGAAAGTGTCAGTGACAGAAAACTTGTCGGTTATATCAAGAAAGTTATTCCTTTTGCCCATTCCTCCAATTGGATTTCTATTTGCATCAATAAGATGATGGGGGTCTCACACATACATGTAACTCCACAACCCGATATTTTTTGGACTTTCCTTGCATTGTATCAGTGTCTCTAGCTATCGATCCATCCTCCAGTAATTCGTAGCTTCTTGGTGCACCAGATACCGTGACTGCATGTTTCTTGCCATTACAGATGTAGATATAGCTTTGTACTTCTTTTTTTTTTTGTTCCCTGACCCCAACATTTTTGCCTGAAGATTTCAACGTTTTGGTTTAGTCCATTCACAGTCACCTCAAATATGCTCTCAAAGTAATGATGAGCTCCAGCATAGACTGATAGCAAGATATCTAGCGGGCTTAGATGGAGAGATGTCTTAATGTTTAGATGTACAATATTTTTGATATGTGCCAGAGAGTAGAGCTATTCATAACTGTTGGAACATGAAGTTCAGTACAAAGTATCAAAAATCTCCTACTATAGTCATGGATGCAATGTTTCTGTCTTCATATACTATCTGCCAGTCCTTGCATGCCAATATGCATATCTGATCATGTCACCCATGATATCTGTAGTGTTCAGGCTTCAGGCTAGGCATGCAAGGCCACTCACTATGTTATTCTTAATACCTTTATGTTGGCAACATGAGACACAATATCCACAGCAGAACCATGCCTTCTTTATTGATGGTTGTCTCAATTATATCAGTGCTTGTAACATTGTCATCATGGAATCACCACTTATGGTTCACACAGTGTAAGTCAGACCAGTCTCTGATTCTGCTACACTGTGTGAGGTAAGGGCAAAACTGCTCTTACATTACATAATACATGGTATATAACTGGTATCACTGAATGGTGATGCTGAATAAGTAAAGAAGAGTGAATAATTATAATAATTATTTGTTACATACTCCCCCTTTGGACTCATCACATATGGTAGTTGAATGGTATAGGGGGTGAGATTTGGCATCCTGCTCTCCAAAATATAAGACTGAAATGTTTCAATTGTTCTGCTGTTGTAATCCATGGCACATATTTTTGCATCACTTTCAGCCATTTAGACTGGCAGCAGTACATGGAAGCACAGCAGTCACCTCCATGTTGAATTGAGCCCAATCAGCTGATTGAGCATGGCTGGGTAATATTAATGATTTAAGACAGTTGTCAGTTTCCCCAACTGCCATAAGTTGGGCTCTGACAGTAGCCAGGCCTGAATGATATTGACAACTTGGGACAGTCATTGTTATCTATGTCTGTCAGCACTCAGGGAGCTGTTGCAAATGGACTCCTCCATGTCCTCACTCCAGACCAAAGGCTTTTCATCAGATGGGTCCACAGCATTGGCCATCAGAGTTATCTCCACATTGGCAGCTGGGTTCAAAGGTGGCTCACCCCCATCTGAAGCACTGGCAATAGAGGAGGCACAGCTAAAGTGCCTTCCCCAGTGACTGAGTCAGTCACTGGGGCTTGACAAGCAGAGTCAGCAATGCTGGCCTTGCAGGTAGTTGTGCTGGCCATAGAAGTGCCAGGCTGAGATGGGAGGCCCAGTGATGCCTCCACAATAGTAGATGGGCAATTGCAAAGGAAGGTAAAGATGCCTTCCTCCCCATAGCACAACCAAGGACTCTTCAAGGGCTCCCAACCCCCTTCCTCAAGCAGTTGAATGAGCATGCAAGTGTTCTCTGTCATTGTTGGTCAGTGTATACTATTTGTTATATCTATGCACATGCAGTGGCTTGTCATGTTCTTGAAGATGATGATGATTGTCACTGACATGCTGATATAGGTCAGTGTGCATAGAGCTTCCTGACCAGTGATGATCTGAATAGCAAATCTCATAGATGTAAGGGTGGACTGCATGATTCACCCACACTGCCAGAATCTTGTTTACCAGCAACATGCAAACAATGTCAACATCACTGAGATTCTGAGCCTGATAAAGCTCAAGATGCAACCTTTAAAGAGCAGAGTTGATCTCCACAAATGGATCATCTAGATGGAAGCAATTGTAATTCTCAATTGCATCTGTATATAAGTGGGGACAGGCTACAACAGTGCCCTATACCTACATAAACACCACATGTGTGCTTGCAGTGGTGGGGGCCAATGCCCAGCCCAAAATGTACCTAAAAGGTGATCTACAATCAACTCACATAGCAGTGTTGATAGCAATGCTGAAGTAAGGGTTCATCAATTCTGGGTGACCATGGTGCAGAATGTACTGTGCCCACAGGTTGATGAAGAAATGATAGCTGGCAGAGACATGTACAAGTCCTGCCCTGTATGTGGGTGGGTTGAGGTGCACCCTGAGGGCATTGTGTCATCAAGTTAGGTGAACCAGTCACTATGCTCAGTCACTAGGGCAGAACTGATGGAAGGATTGACTTTATTGACTCCCTCCCATTCCTGGTGTTTGGCCCAGAAAAGCCATAGCAGAGACCATTGTTACCTGTGGAACCATGTACTGGCCATATTTTGGTGACCAGATTGGAGGTTGTGGAGGCATAAATGGCAGGATTATTGACAGTGCCATCCCCAGCCCCTGCCTTGAAGAATTTTCTACAAATTGTGGTGGGGACACATTTTGTCATCTCTGCCCCTCTCTCCTTCTCCCTTTAGAGCTCTGTTCAGAGCTCTGATATCTATCGGAAGGGTTCCTAAAACCCTTCTCAGCATTGTAGTTGTCCCATGTGTTCCTTGAGCCTGTACTTGTAAATGTTGGTAAAGACAGTAATTTGTCTTTATTCTCCAAAAATTCATGTCACTGATGGCTGGAATGATTGCTAACATCACATAACATCACTTGACTGATGTCATCAGTCAGGTGTGTTTGGCCAACTGACTTAAGCACTTAACACCTTGAATTTCCTCTGCTGCCATTTCTTATTGATTCAGCTTTGGTATGCTGGTCATCTCTTATGAGTGCACTTCTCCTCTCCCTGTGAGTTCTTCTTTCTGTTATTCTGTTCTTTTGTTTTCTAACTTTGCTATGCTTTCACCAGCTCCTTGATGGCATTCACATTTTGCTCAATGTTGACAGACACTTTGGCAGCAGAGGAGATTGACTTAGAGCAGAGGCTGTTTTTTTTTCTTTCTTTTGTTGCTGCACCTTCCAAAAGCTCCACAGCTACACTCTTATTAGTTTTGTATACTCAAATGGGCACTTGTGATACAACTTTGTGTTGTTTTTGCCCTTTTGTGTTTTACTTATGTGACTTTTAAGTTTTAAATTTAATCTAAGTTTTTTTTAAGTGAGCCTTGTTTCTGGGCTCTGTTCTTACTTCTATATAATCATCTTTGCTTGATTTCAGACCTTCCTGTAAGCCACTAATGTTGTCATAACCTTGATTTTCAATTCCAAATTCCCCTATTCTAATATTATCTGTTTTTAGAATTCTGAAATTAAGAGAAATACAGATGCACTTGTCCTTCTCCCTCTTTCTAAAATTATAACTCTCTTGAGTTCTACATAATACACAGTTACTCAATTAACTTTTTCTTCTTGCCAACTGATTGCATTTCATATGCCCCCCTTTGTTTGTAGCACCCTGCATATCTTTTTCCTTTCTGCATGCATTTATTTGTCTGACAAAGGCCAGCTCCTCTGCTATAAAGGCTCCTGACTTTGCTTACTTTCATTATCAACCTCTACTGGTTTCCTCATTCATGGCTACTCTTGTTGATCCTCCTGTCATTATTGACTTGAAGTCTGTGATCAGTACTTGTCTCCATGATTACAGCAAGATTCCTTCCTGTTCAGGAATACAGGAATATTACAAGATGCTTTGTTTTATGGCTAGTAGCACAGTGCATACCTCGCTTCTACATTCTTTTATTTCTATATTTGGTCTTTTCTTAGCTTGAGCACTTGTCCTCATCTATGAGATTTCTCTTATGATTAACTTCCTGCCATGAAGGAAGTTCTTCCATGGTACTATTGACAATGTCTTGAAACTCATCATACATACTATTGCTGTCTCAGTCAAGGAATATCTTCCTCAGCTAGGCTTGGAAGGTCAGCCTTCCACTTGCCTTTTTTTGCCTAGGAGATTCTGCATTCTTCTGGAGATGGCAAGGGCACCTTTATCTGCTCATATTTGTTATGGAATGTTCAGCCAGTTTGAAGGGCTTGGTATTCTCACTATTCATAGAGATGAAAAGTATTCAAACTTGCTAAGCTCTGAACTTCATCTGATCTTGCTTGCTGGTACTTCTCTCCTCCTAGTGAGGACCTTCATATTCCCTCACTTACCATCAAGTCAGCTATGACCTGATTCCATTCTTCCAGCATCCATGAGTATATGCTCACTTCAAGGTTGGCTTAGGGATTGGTCTATCCCTTAATCTCCTAGAAGTCAATGATGACTCTTCTTCTAGCCATGATAGAGGCACATTTCTGTCCTCCTTCATTCTTAACTACTTCTAAACATCAGATTTAACATCCTTTTGCATATTTGTCTTTTACTTTGGGCATCTACCTTCTAATTCTCCTTCCTGAGAGTATCTTGATACTCTTCTTCTAATAAGAGAAGGATGAAATCCAAATCAGCTGGAAGACTCTTTTGAGCCTTCACATCATCCTCATCTACCACCTCTTTGACAATGGCATGCTCAGCACCACAATGAAGTCACTTCCAGCTCATCTTGTTGCTTTTCCACTGTCTGAAAGCAATAGATTTGTCTGTCAGTGTCTTCCAGCTCCAATTTTTGAGCTGGAGTTGCAACCCTGTTGATGACAACATAGTTTGCTACAAAGTCCAATAGGACTTTGTTTGATCACATAAAAGGAGTACTGATAATCATATTGTATCTGTCAAAATTGTATGTAGACATTTCAGTACTCTGCCAGAGTGCAAATAGTCACTCTGGACTCAAAGTTCATGATAAAATAACTTTCTATTATTTCCAGCTGCAGGGTAACAGAGGTCACCAATGGTGACACCCTCAATTCAGCCACATGTGCAAAGGAGGGGCTATTCCAGCAGTAGTGCTCCTGTAATCCTGTGATGTTCACACCTTGTGGCTGTTCACCTCCACCCACATTACCAGACACTTTTGTCTAGCACCCTTAAAGCCAGGCAAGTCAGGGTCTTTTTGAATGCAATAACCTTGACCTTGCATATGCATACCTCCTTTGTGGGTCCACAGCTATCCATCTTGTTGTTGACCACTGGGTCAACCATGAATACTGTCTTCACTGGCTCATCAGCAAGAGTAAAAAAGGCCTTGCTGTCACTATCATGAGTGACTTGTTCTCATATGTCTCAAATTTGATTGACATTGTTCTCCTCAGCTTTCTAGAAGGCATGATCAGTCTCTTCATTCACAGATTCATTCTCCTGCTTGTCATTGGCATTGTTGATATTAGTGAGTGTGGCAGTATGAGCTGGGTGAGTGTATCCTTGTGGAGGCAGTTTAGCCAGCTCCTTGCAATCCTTTGCAAAGTGTCCAGGTTTGTCACATTTGCAGCATCTAGCTTTTGTGCTGGCATTTTTGCCAGCATCAGCAAGATTTACTCCTCCTGTCCTCCATCTGCCAACCTGATTTGGCTGAGCAGATGGAGCCACAACCACTGCCTGAGAAGACATTGCTTTGGCTCCTGCACATGGCAGTGCAGGCCTAGCAACTTTAGGTGGTTGCTTAAAGGAAGCACAACTGCCAGATCATGTTACTATAGAAGGCTAGAAGGCTTATCAAGCATTGTCCCCAATTTTGATGATTGAGCAGCCAGGAAAAGAACCTTCTCTGAACACTGTCTTGAGCTGCACACTAAATATACACAGCCATCTTGATGCTATTTTTGTAGGTCTTGGCTTCAGCCACAAACTCCTCAATGGTGTTCACTTCTGAAACCAATCTGCCATCATGAATTAGCACTACTAGCATTTCAGAGAGTATGCCTCCCAGGAAATGCTCCTGAATGGTTAACTCATCTGGGTACATGGCCAGGCATGGTCAAGCAGGGTATTATAGAAACTCTTCACTCCTTCTTAAACAATGTACAGTGCATCATGGAATGAGTCCTGTGCATATTGCATTGTCAATGGTTGCACAAATCAATTGTACAACCCCAGGACTATGTTCATAAAAGTCCAGTGCTCCTGCTTTCTGTTGACATGTACCACATGTTGCAAGTACCATTTCAGTGTGGACTCCTTCAAGCAGTCCATCATGATCAGCACTTGTTTATAGTTGTGGCCTTTGCCACCATACTGCACCACTGCATAAAATATGCACACACTAAGAAGCCTATTCTCCAAATCACTGAACTTGGCTGATCCATCACTTCTTTTCAACTTCTGACCATCAAGAACAGTCATCATTTGAACAGCTAAGAGCTGTTTGATCACTGTACACAGTTATCATTGATAGGCCCCAGAAGTGGCTGAAGACAGAAAGCATCAAAATACACACTCCCAACATAATGCAACTGGTCACATGCCAAGAGCACATACTTTCATTTTCATATTCCATTTTTACTTACATTCATCTTCTGTACAAGCCAAACAAGCAAAGCTGACCATTACAAAATATGCACTATAAAGCATCAGCCACACACTCTCAATGTGAGACAGTCTCACTCATAAATATTATTGATTTAAAAACAAAGCAATATGGACTATTTCACATTACAAAATGTTACTTACTTTTTGATATAATAAGCACTGTTAAATTTAGACTATAGCACAAAAGAATCCACCTCTTCACCCTTTACTGCACTGCTGCTGCTTCAGAGCTCAGGTCTTCCCATCACTAAATGTTTCTTGCCATCTACAACTTTATTCTAGAGTTCTTACCTCCTGAACATCTGCCATTGGGCCAAGTCCTTGCCACTGGGCAAAACTCCATTACTAGTGTGCTAGCCAAGTCTGCCATTGGGGTTTATGTACTGTCAATCATCAGCAGTGTCCTCTTTCCACTACTAGTACTTGATGTTGGTCAACTCTCTTTCTATTAAGTCCCCTTTGCTACATCTTCTAATCCCTTCCCAATCATCTTTCCAATGCACATCCTTTAAATAGTACTCTCAAAACCCTGTTTCCCAAAACTAAATACCTTCCTGAATCCCTTTCCTGAAGTATCATTAATCCTCTTTCCTTTGAGATTCCAAACCTCATTTCCACTCTCAATTCCACTTAGTATTGTTCTAGTATCTAAGAACCTGCCAGGACAAGCCCTTGCAAAACACACTAGTGCACACCCCACAAAGATCTGATTGTCTTGGTTGTTGTGTCCTTTGGAGTTGCCTTGCTCCTCTGCAGCAACACACATCTTGGTCTACATGCTATCACCAAATGCAGTGAAGTTGTGTCTGGATTAAACATTGTCGTCATATATCTGAGGCCACAATCAAACTAAGTGAGGTTGTGGGTTTGAAGCTTCTAGGAGTACTCAGAATAGAACCCATTCCAGAGGAGGCTGACAAGACCTCTGACATAAATAGGAAAAGAACAGCCACTGATGTATTGTCATGTGCTAGCATTCTGAAAAAACTAGAATGTCATAATAAAAACAACAACTCAGAATTGCCTTGTTGCCAGGGCTAACAAACAGGTGGTCAATCAAGAATTATTAGGGGTTAGCATTCTTGGAACAAGGAGGCCTATAAATATCATTAACAGTCAATGAACAATGATAGCATGCTGACTGGTCTAGATGTGTGTAGCAGCAAAGAAGCAAAGCAACTTCAAAGGACACAACAATCCAGACAAGCAGGTCTTTGAGGGGTGTGCACTAGTGTGTTTTGCAAAGGTTTGTCCTGGCAGGTTCCTAAGTACTAGAACTGTACTTAATGAAATCAGGAGTGGGAATGGAGCTCACAGTGTCAAAGGAAAGGAATCAAAGATACAATGTGAAGGGAGATTTGGAAAGGTGGTCTGCTTGTGGAATGGGGGTTCAGGAGTACTACTCAAAGGATGTACATTGAGAAGATGGTTGGGTAGAGATCAGGGAATGTAGCAAAGAAAATTGAATGGGAGTGGGAGTTGACCAATGTCAGGTACTAGTAATGGCAAGGACTTGGCCTAATTTGGAAGGGAAGAACTCTAGATTAGAGTTGTACATGACAGGAAATGTTTAGTGACAGGAAGACTTGAGCTCTGAAGTGACAGAAGTGCAGTGAAGAATTGAGAGGTGGATTCTTTCATGCTATAGTCTAGTTTTGGTAATGTTTATATATCAAAAATAAGTAATGTTTTATAATGTGGAATAGTTTGTAGTGCTTTGTCTTTGTATCAGTAATATTTATGAGTGAGACTGTCTCACATTGGGAGTGTATTGCCAATGTGGGTAATGGAAAACTTATACAGTAAGAATAGAATGGTAAGTAAATGGTCTTTATAGGTTATATTTTATAATGGTCAGCTTTGCTTGTTTGGCTTGTATAGAATATGAATGTAAGTATGAATGGAATGTGAAAGTGAAAGTCATGTGCTCTCAACATGTGACCAGTTCCATCATGTCAGGAGTGTGTATTTTGATGTTTTCTGTTTTCAGCCACTTCTGAGGCCTATCATCAGTTATAGCCTTGCTTTTATGATGACAGTGCTTAATCCAGCCACAACCTCTACTCTAAAAGGAATTTCCTTAGTCAGCCTTACTTCAGCATTACTCAGCAGATTAATTTTTCCAGGAGTTGTCTATTGATAGCTGGTGCTTCACTGCTCTATATGTAACATGTCAGAAGGGTCAAGTGAAGGATTGTATGCACTGCAGACCATAGTGAGCAATCTGGTGAGGACTTGACAAAAAAGTGGAAAATGCACCAATATGTATGTTCCAGGATGACTGTGACAGATATACCAGATATTCACATCCTTCAACTAATCCAAATCTTGAAAAACTTTTACCATCTATTTGTTATGTGATGTCAGTTTTTGAGTTAAGCTATTACATATAATAAGCTATGCTCACATGCATTCAGCTAAATGCATGGGAGCAGGAGAAAGATGCTCTAAGAGTATCTGAAGAGAGTGTGAGATAGTGTCTATAGTTTGGCACAATCCAGCAAGTTCAGTCATGTGCAGGGTAAGAGAGACTTGTATAGTCTGCACCTGAGTCTCTAGAGCAAACAGAGAGTTCCAAGCATTGTCCTGGAGGCTGAAAGCATCTGAGAAATCAGCTGAAGCAGCTAGTCTCAGTCTTTAAAATAACTAAAAAATTCCAGGCTTCAGGTCCTCCTGATGATAGCATGCTTGGTTGCCTAGATGCATGCTAGAAAGAGAGAGAGATCTACATGTGAACTCTTGTTCCAAGACACAAATAACTTATCACAAAATGTAGGTAGATTGTAGGCTACCTATAAGGAATTGATAACTAATCCAAAGCACAAAAATATGAAAGGCGGGTTCTGGCAGGTTTCTAAAGATTCAACTTGTAGGTGACATAGAGATGGCTGTTAGCCAAGTAAGCTAATGAATTTGTAAATAAACTATAATAAAACTGCTAGATGAGAGGGAATAGTGGGATCTGAAGTAGGTGTGCCTGAGGAAACCTTCAAGGTGCTAAAATTTCTCTCTTCAAAGTCAGTCTTGGTGATGATCTTGCCAACCGGTGTTGCCAACACTTCTTGCCAACAGTTCTTGGTGACAGACTTGGCGACAGTTGTTGCCAATGAATTTGCCAACTGTCTTGTGTGACTTGAATAGCAGAGAAGGTACCCTGGATGAGGTGGCGGTGGCAGCAGCTTTGCACAGCTTTTGGTATGTGGGTAGACACCTCTTCAACAGAATTTGCAGGGGTGGCAGAGGTAGCAGTGGCAGAAGGAGTGGCAGAGTGGTAGCACTGCCCTGTACCTTCCTAAACTATGCCTCAAAAGGTGTGGTACTTTGCATGTAGGTACTTAGCATGGGACTAAACTATGCCTCAAAAGGCAAGTAAAATTGCTGCAAAGGCAATGTAGTTGCTTGGTGACAGTCACCTAGCTTGTAGATTGCCTAAAGAGACAAAGTAGACTTAAAAAGCATAGAGACTGGACACAATTTTTGTGTTTTTGTCAAGTCATGTGTCATCACATGTTGAGTCATATGACCCATCACATTATAAAAAACAAGAAAAATTTGAAATAAATAACTATTCATAATTAGAACCTTTTGGAGCTTATCACTCACTTTTTCACTCAGGTCAGATTTATTACTAACCTCTACTACCATATCAATCTAGCAACAGGACCACTCAATAACAAACAATGCTGGATCTAAAATGAGTTGAATTGAGCTGATATTATTATATGAAACATACCTGAGGCACCAGTGGACTGTAATGTCACATTGATGAGGAAGGATTTGGTGGAGTTGGAGTGGAGCTTCCTAATGGAGTTGAGGAGTGGAAAGTCAGCAAGAAAAGGTTGAAAGGTGGAGGGGACATGGAAGGGGACAGAAAGATGAGGGGAGGTGGAATTCTGATTGAGTACTATGGTCAGGTGGCACCAGTTAATTTTTAGATTGGTGCTTCATAGCTAGGGCATTCCAAGGATGGAGTTCCTGAGTTATGCCATCCTCAAAGTTGAATGGGAGCAGTAGCACAGAATGAGATCCAATACAGAATAAATAGATCCTGCTTCATTAAGAGTGCCATCAATAGTTGTCAATGTACTCTATGAGAGTGGGGTTTAGGCCATCATAGAAGGTGAGACAGAGCTGAAGACCATCAGGATAACTGGTCTGCTCAGCTAAAGCTTGAAAGGAGTCAATATAATTGTCTAGGGACTGTTCCCCTGGCCATACTAGTTGGGATCACAGAGGGAGAGTGCTGCAGTCTTGGCTGAGTCAATAGGGAAGAATTCTGCTCAGAAATCCATCTTAAAGGCTTCCTAATTGACAAAGCTATTCACTCCTCCATTGGAAAACTTGGAGTGCATTTGATGAGGCATGGCCTAACTTTATGTATGAGAGGACCCAAACAATCTTTCAGGCATTGAAAGCAAAGGCTTCACTACTTGGTCGAATGTATATGACACAAGACTGGAGGAAGCATTCACCAACTTCTCAGTCACTATCATAAGCATCTAAAAGTGCTGGGCAAGGTATTTTTGTGTGTGGAGCTGCAGAAACATTGAAGTGGGGTACAGGATTTGTTTCTAGTAGTGTAGGAGGTGCAGGAGTAGTGACTGGAGCTGGATGGAGATGCTCTGAGAGCATCTGAAGGGAATGTGAGATGGTGTTCATGGTTTGGTGTAGTCTAGCAAGTTCAGTTGTGTGTAGGGTAAGAGAGGCTTAGGTAGTCTGCACCTGAGTCTTTAAAGCAATCAGGTGGTTTCAAGCATTATCCTGGGGGCTGGAAGCATCTAAGGGAGCAGCTGCAGTGGCTAGTTGGATCATGGAGACTGTCAGGGGATCTATCTCTCTCCACCTTTTACCTCTCTGCTCCACTATGATTTTCCTTTATTCTCCTTCTTTAGCCCTCCCTTTTGGTCCTACTTTCATCCCTCTAGCTTCAATCCTGCTCTGTATATAATTCAGACAAGTTTCTAACCTGGCAGATCAACAATGTCTGGCAACTTCTGGAGTTTGATCATTTTCAGAGAGTTGCTTCTTTAGGCCTTCTCTGTGGCTGGCTGTAGCTTTTGTGTATTGTACAGTTCCTTCCCATGCATCAGAAGCCTCTGAAGTGTTGCTCCTAGCATAGGGAATCCTCAGACTTGTTCTCTTTGGATCTTCCTCTGCCAGGTGAGTAGTTAGACTGGTAATCATCTGTACAATACTCAATATACTTTGGATTTTCTGCCAGCTGTGTGACTGAGCCACAGCCCCCAGAGGTCACCCTTACAGAGACTGTATAGGAGCTAGGAGTAGTCAGGTGGAGGAAAGACCAATAGAGGCAAGAAAGGAGTTTAAGCAGGCAAAAGGGAGGCTTCTAGACCAAAGTTGGAGACTTGTTCTGCTGTAAGGGCAACCTCTGTGGGCTGTAAGATCCAAAGAGAACAAGTCCAAGGAGTCACTCTGCATAAATCAAGATGTAAGGTGGAGAGGGATAGATCCTCTGGCACCTTGTAAAGATGACTGTGACTGTAAAAAGGACCATGATCATGCCAAAGCAGAGCCCAAAGGCGGGAAACAGCTATTAGCAGGGTAGACTCATAACTCCAGGCATCTCTGAATTGCATTTTCTGAAAAAATAAAGAAGCAACACTGTTGTGCCAGAGTCTGCCTACTGTGTGGCAAGCCTGGACACTTCATGCAGGAATGCCCTGAGTGCAGTACTTTTGGCTGCGCTGTATGGACCATAGATGGTTATAAATATGGGTTCCAGTACACAAAAACCAGACAGCAATTCAGTTGACCTGGAAGATGCACTAAATTGCAGAATCAATGCTGATGTCTTCTCCACCACCATTACTCATATCCATTCCTTAGCCTCTACTTTGGATACCCTGGAAAATGACCAAACTCACCAAGTTGCCAGATGTTTCTAAAAAGAAAACCCCTTTTAAATCTGCCAAGTTTGGAACTTGTTTAAATTATTGATGAGAGTAGGATTAAGACTAGAGGGCTGAAAGTAGGGCCAAAAGGAAGGGCTAAAGAAGGAGAATAAAGGAAAATCATAGCAGGGGCAGAGAGGTGAAAGGTGGAGAGAGATAGATTCCCTGACATTCCTCTTTCTCCACATATACTCATGCATCCCCTTCACCTCTGCTCTTGTTCATTGTATTCTGAGATGTGGCCAGAGTGCAATGTGTGGAGTCATTGAGATGTTAATAGGCTGAAATTTGTTGTGGTGGAGATGGAGTAGGTGGGGATGGCAGTGCAAGAAGCAGTACTTTGGATCTCATTCAGTATGTGAATGTAGCATTCTGACATCTAGAATAGATCAAGGTTTTTCATTCTGGTCAGTTATGTGTGGGAAAATGTCTTTGATGTTTGAAGTCATATGACCAGTTACTTTGGTTACCTCTTTATAATTGTTATATAAATATTGTGTTGCAGCTTAAAATTGCATCCATGTGACCAGCTCCTTTTATCTTTGCTCTCTAGACTACATTGTCTTCATTTTTTGAAGCCATGCAACTAGTTACTTCACTTTTTACCTAACTATACCAGCCATATTGTTTTGAGCTACCTGTCATTGCAAAATGCATCCATGTGACCAGGTCCTTTCATCTTTGTTACTATACTACTTCATCTTCTTAAGCTGGTGTCATAATTAGCTTCTATGAATTCTGCTTTCATGTTATCTTTGTTGATCTCCCTCTTTTGTTTCATTTTGTTTCATTTTCATTTGTTCTAACTCATTTTTCCTAATCATGACACCTTTCATTCAGACTAACACTTATATAATCCAAATCAATAACATGAATGCTCACAATCCTGTCACTTTTCCTTATGGTAACCTCACATGATGTCTTCTTCGTTTGTTCCCTGTATTTCTACATGCTCAATTGTACATTTCTTCCCTGTTTCGGGTCGTGGGGAACTTCGAACGGAAAGGTCATGAAGATGATCTCTTTCGTGGATGGTGTGCTCCAATTAACGCCCAGGCATGAGACAGTTGGCGACCATCTCTCATCGTGTATGGGATAGGTCAACCCTTCACCTACCAGAAGAGAGGCTTTTTCAGTACATGGATATGTATCCGAATCTATTTTAGTCTTCCTCAGACATGCGAGCGACACTGAATGGAAAGGTTATTCATCGCGAGGTTCTGTTCGCTGGCGGGTGAGTACAGCTCAAGTATGCTGGTTATTTCCCAAAACATGAATTCCATGTTGAGACGATGATAGCTTATTGATTGAACTATGAACTAACGCTAAAAGTTCTCTTTCACAGCACGAACACTCGTCTCAATCCCGTTTGCTGTACCATCGGAATATCAACATTATCTCAAGGTACCTAGAAATCTTGTTCAACATCGCATTTACTTGGCTATCTGAAATAAATACAGGCTGATATTTCTTGTTTGATCCAGCTTTTACAAACACTGAGAGTAGTATGCTGTGTAACGCATGTTAGAATGAATCAAATGATAAAGCCAGAGATAGGCCGTACCATTGATAACCTGGCAAGTATAAGGCGCCGCACATGTGGTAGGGCCGGTCCAGCCAGTACCACCGCACTGTCCCCAATGTGTCGCAGTGCCACTACCAGGGTTACCAGTCGGCGTGCTGCCCGTTGAGGTAGTGGGGGATCCTGGTGAAGAACTGCCTTGCGAGATAGAAATAGACGAAGACCCGCTGCTCTCGTAACCCTCCGTAGCAAGGATCTGTTCATTGTGTGTACCGAGCTGGAGCCCATGGGATGCCCATGCGTTGAAGTGGTTAGCTGTCGTGACGGTTCCGCCGACACGCTTTGAGGTTCTGACTGACAAGAACTGGTCGAACGTCGTAGTGCCCTGGATGGAGGGGGCGTTGACACGGACGTTGTGGTAGATATTGTATGTTCCTCCGTCACTCGTGACGGTGCCCAGGCTCGTAAGGCCGGTGGCGGGGTTGTAGCTGCCGTAAGACTCGACGATGTAGTACTCAACGAGGGGGCTCGTGGTCCATCCGTAGACGGAGAGGTAGCCGTTTCCAGGCGAGTTGAATGTTCCGCTGTAGTTGATAACCCTGGAACAACACACAAGATAATTAGATCAACGATATACTGGGTTTAGACCAACCATTTTACCTGGCACTTCCTGGCATCCAACCGATTCCGCCAACAACATTTACAGAGGATGTTGACCAAGTGAGACTGTATGAGCCGCTCTCGACGTCCATAGTGGCACCAGTGTTGGCCTGCATCCATAGAGCGTAATAGTAACCATTGAGGGTACCAGTGGTGCTAGTACTGATAGTCGCGCGGCGTACTAGCTCATGCTCGGAAGTGATGTTTGACAACCGGGGCATGGCCACAGCGGTCATTGCAGCGGAGCAAATAGCGAGAAGGAAGGTGAAGGAGACCATGATATGCTCGAGAGTAATTCGTGAATATCCGACGATTTGGAGTTCTCGTTGTATCGCTTTAATACAAACACCCCGGTAAAAACGCGGTACCAGATGTCCAGATTAAGCCCTTCTGTGCAGCCGATGTCGACGCGTGATATACTTCAATGTACCTACGGATAATCGTAGGAGCGTCGAAATTGCTCCCCGCCAAATCTACTCACTTTATTTTTGGCTATGAGTACTTCTTCGAACCCGAGATTGATTTCCACTCAGAAGAGCATCGGCGGCTGGAAAGGACTGGATTAAGAGCTGTTGGACTGATAATTGTCTTAGAGCTACATACGTTTGTACAAGTTGTTATCCACAAGGGTTGATGTTTGCATATCAGTTCTTGCCATTGTCAGTCCAAAGTAGGCGACGTAGAGGTGGCCAACAATCCTTCTCGAGGAGCGGGTATACTTCGGTAAAAGGTGTGTTATTTTGAGATACGGAACATGGGCTGCACTGTGCATGAGCGCTTGTAAGAAACCTATTGATCATTGAAATTGATATTGAAGAAATAAAACTACTTCACTAGATGGAATCGGTTGTCGTTCGACCAAAATCACAAAGTGGTTCGGTAGCGGTCGGGACGTACCAGTGGGAAGAAAGCATATATTCCTAAGAACATCAGAGTGTCGTCGGCAAGCAATTAACTCACCATCCACAAGTTTAGCCACAGTGGATAAGAACGAAAGAGTGTCATAACTACGAGAATGGAAGGAAATCGCGACACTTAATACTGGGGTCACGTGTGATAGTAGATGAAAGTCAGCTGGAAGAATGTTCCATCTCCGAAATACAAGTCAATTATTCCTCTCAGATCCTTAATGCCAAGCCTGGAAAGTCAAGAGGGAAATGCCGTCATAGATAGCATATTCATAAAATATCTGTTATCCATGAAACCAAGCTGGAAGGAAATCAGGGATCTGTAGTCAGCCGGAATCCAGCCGAGGTATCGACCAGGTGATAGCATGGTAGCGTTTCTGCTGTGTGTGTGATATGCTGAACAGAAGGGCTGGAAGAACGAAGAACAACATGCGAAAAACTGTTCCAGAATAAGAGCCGGCTGTCGGATGCTGTGTACGGCACATCTTGGTGAAAACAACAAATGCTGGGTGCTCCATTCACATCATGGAAGGAACTTCTCCACTGATACTTCACAAAGATGATCACTTTGACAAGAAGATCCAATGGAGGAGCGAAATACGAAATATACCCAGGATCCCAACGGACCAATGTCATATTCAGTTCTTGATTATAGGAGACAATATGGCGGTCCAGCATAAATGACCGGTTCCCCCCGGAGAAATGTGTGATTTGAGTATTGCAAACTGGAGATTCATCTGGAAGATACTTGACAATGAGATCCAAGATCTTCAAACATTAGGATTACCGAAATCGTCCAATCAAAGGCATCAAGGAGTTTCAGAGCTTCTTGATGCAGTTGAAATATCTATAAACCCCATATAGAAGTCATTCTTCATGTATGAAGAACAATTCTCGTGAACGGTCCAGAAGTTCACAGGATGTACGGATTATCGCGGAAATCAAGATCGAGTTGTACACGACTTCACAACTTGGGGATGAAAACACTGCACCGACCTGATCATGAGTCATAGTTGCCTACCTTTAAAAGCTCGCTTCTCAAGCTATGTCTACACCGTACAGCTCCTCCCCAAAGCGAAGATGTCGACTGATATTGACTCTCTCAGATTAGAGGAAGATGTCGAGACCTGGTTAGCTCTTGATATAACCAGACAGATTGTCTTCGCCGCTTTTACCCTCGTTGTCTATGAATACCTTATTACCCTCGACAAAGAGGTAGACTCATAGACATGGATCAGCGGACTAATGACGAATATCTCTTGTCATCCAGGTCAAATATTTCTGGAGTGGAAGATGGACGCCATCGCGAGTGCTATATCTTGTGGTAACTTTGCCATGCGCTGCTTATTACGAATAATACCACTGATCCTTCATTCAGAATCGGTACCTGCCGCCCATCATCATGGCGTAAGTCACTCTTGATGATTTGACTATTCAAGTCTCAAATCAACGTTCGGGTCTGTGATAGGATGCTTGTACTTTGTAAGTGGGAGGAGCCTGTAGAATGCATCATTTATGCGATACTTAGGCCTGAATGCACGACTCTCATTGACTGTGAGTCTCCACAGATCTTTGGGTATCGTCTCATTTACTTTGCCGATTCCAGTTGTAGATATACTTCACTTTCATTGGGAATCGTCTTCAACCTCATAATCCATCGTTCCTAGCTGTGACCGGGCGATCAGATCCGTATTTGGGATGTCCACAGTAGCATTCTTTATAATTCAAGGTAAGCGTACTAATAATGCTGGAAAACCATGTTCATTAAATTATGGAACAGGACTCCTCGTTCTACGAGTCTTCTACATGTTCGAGCATAGCCTCCTTGCTCGATTCATCATTGCAATCACATGGGCATTCTCCATCGCTTCAGCCATCATACTTCTCGCGTTCGTTATGCATGATGTGATTCTTGTCAAACCACTGTCAACACTCGCACGACTCAAAGATCTTATCGGGTGTCCGGTTCCAACTGAGACGAATTTCTGGCATCTCTACATACCTGCGTTCGTGTTGCACACTGTGCTGTACATTTTCACTCTTATCAGAGCGCTTAATTGCGAGAATTCACTTCAAGCGCCCCTCATCAAGAGGTTACACCGAGAGTACGTCGTTCTCCAACTTGACGTCTCCCAAGTTCGCTTGTTAATTCCATCTTCCCAAGTGGAGGTTTCTTCTATCTCCTTCTGATAGGTACACCTCAGATCTTTTTGAAACTCCATCCTGGAGTGCTCATCACTCTAGCAGGAGCCATTGGATGGACAGAGATCGGTTCAGGATTGTTCCATCATCCTGAGGTATGTCCACATCCTTGGCTCCAATATTTAGCTTATTGAGCTTGGTTAAATTCAGATCAATATTCCTGCAATCTTTTCCAAGTTCGCTTTAAACTCTCCAATTCAATCCCTCTGTACCTGATAAGGCCTGTAATCAGCTTGCTCCTTGCGACCACGTCGGTCACCATATCACGAGTGGTGATCAGCTTCCATGACCTTGCTGAACACTTGAAAAACAACCCTAATCGCCTTGAACACATCAACACAATTCCGATGAATCGCGTCAATTGGCGTAAAGGGAGTCGTGATGGCGAGTATCTGGTAACTAGTAACGATCATACAAGTATCGTTGTTTCGAGTCCCGAGTTTTCGACGTGACAAGGCTGTGGGTGCAATACCCCGGGCCAACCTTCTATGTATACATCGATCAAAATGTACTTGGAGCGAAGGGAACGAAGTGATTCTGATAAATAACTCATTTATCTCACAAATATACTTACAGCGACGTACTAGTAAGTTTCAAGTCATGCCAACTAACCCTGGTCATTTTCGTTGGACAGTAGATGGCTAATTTGATGTACGACCTCTCCCTCCAATTCAGATCCATGAAAGTATCAATCCTGATGGATTATGCTGCCCTCAGCAAGTCACTCCCGCCACCATCTCATTCAGGAATTCGGGGATCCGCATATGTATGACACGAAACACTACAATTCTTAATCATTCACAACAGTAAAAATCCATAAAATCAGGAACCACGGTTGCATCTCAGATGATTCAGGTAACTACTTGGTAGGTATGATCCCTTCCGTGTGCGAACTGAATTTGTATAAGTCAAAGATAGGTGATAACCAGTTCTTCCTGCGAGTCACGCAATTGCCCTATGTGCAATCTGCGATCTCAAGTTCATCAGCATCAATGACAATGGCCCGGAAATTCCGTAGATTTCCGCGTTCTGTCACAAGACATCGGTTTTTGTCATCTTGGATCTCAGACCAGTCTGTTAGATATACGTCAAAAAGAGCCTGCTAGAGCTGTCCATCGTGCTAATATCTTCGTTCAAATATAGAATTATAGCTTACCGTGCTCCTTGAGGAGTCTTCCTTGTAACACTGGAATGATGAGAATGGCGCCTCAGCAGTTAGGCTAAAAATACCCCATTTCTGTTACATATAATGACAACTCTCCTTGTTATAGCGTCTAAGGGAAAGGACATATGTTCAGGCATGGAGAATCAAATCAGAGACTGGCAGCGAACTCTGACACAAAATAAATCAGGGACAGGAGGCAGCGTACCAGAACGATTGAGCCGTGTTTGATGCCATGTCATGAGGTTCCTCGCCAGCGGAGCTGTAAACTATGATGAGGACGTTTCAAATAACAACCCACGATGATAATGACCTGTTGGGTAAATATTGATCAAGGACGAACGATTACCGCACATGCGCTCGGAGAAACATCTCGCCTCTCGGCCAATAATGTGGGAATGGGCCCCGAGCAGCGCAAACCATGAATTAGTCAGTTGAAATACACCCGAGTGGTAAAGTGAATTTCGGATGGTCTGAGCTGCCCACACTTCCAGTCCAAGATAGCGAGGAGAGATGGGTTCTATGCATGCATCGTTCGTGATCGTTGTTGTCTTTCTTTCTCGACTATATCACACGTGGGTTCCACGCCGGGGTACTTTTGAGTTTGGAGCGGACAATAGACGCATTTCTTGCACGCTTTGTGTAGCCATTCCAGAGTTTCTTATCGATATCTTATCAGTTCCCTCAATTTCTCGCTCCGGCCCGGCGCACAGTTCACATGTCCAGGACCTTCTTTCTCAGAAATACACACGTCATGGCTGGACCAAGCCCGCTCGACCTTCCTATCAAGCGCCCACCAACCTCCACCTTCCTTCTATCCGCTTTCGTTAACGACGAAGACACTAGATACTTACTTCCCTCGCCTATAGTCCGTCTAGGTGTCAAAATCTTCAGGATCTTCCTCGGAACGACGCAAGACGAAAATGGCAGGAATGAGTGCTCAGCAATGAGCCACGTCAACTCTGCATGCGTATCACGTCCATCTGTCCCTCTAATAGAAATCTAAAGCATTACCATGAATAGGTATGACACAGGTATCCAGATGCCAGACGCCGCCAATGTGCGACACATCCTGCGCTGCGCATTCGATTGCCCACCTTCGTCGTTCCTACCACCTGTGTGTAGGTATACCCCGATGGGTCGTTTTCTCTCCTTACAATATTTTCCTCGATTGATTTGCAGACAGGTATAGTTCACCGTCTAGTAACTAACTCGGCACGTCAATCAACATGGGTCAAACCGCAAGGTCTGTTCTTTTCCCTCCCTTCTATTTGTCCTTGCTCATCTTAATGCGAAACTAATCTAGCACATCTTCGATTCTGTCCAATCAACCGAGTCTAGCGCGCCTTCTAAGACCTTTCGGATGCAAAACCGCTGCAACATTCTCTACCTCCACGAAGAGCACGAGAAGGTACGCTCTCTTTCCTTTCCTTTTCCTCCTCTTCCTCTCATCTTCATTGCATCAATCATTCCGAACAGTTACTGGTGCGCTCCCTGGTCCCCACTTGCTCGGGGACTCATGCGGTGTTTGATGGGGCTGACGAAAGCGTGGGGAGACGACAAACGAATGTATATTTGTTCCATTCCCTCTTTCAGTTGTTCACTCATATCAAATTGGGAGATACTTAGATTCCTCCTTCCATCGGGACCTCAAAGCCCCCAGAACGCCCAACCAAGATCGTTTAACGGTGTGTCCCCTCTCCCCTGCCTTCCCCTGTTCCCCTGTTCCCTGCCTCGATCCTTACCTCAAATCCAACAGCATCGAAGATTTTGTGCACCAGGAAGGATTGTCAATGGCTCAGGATTGCGATGATATCGTCCCTCTTGAATGAGGGTATGGACGGCGCTCGCATGGTGGGCAAGATAAGCATGAATCTGGAAGAGTTGATTGGTGGTGAGCACTTTCTTCTCACTTTTTCTTCTATCATTCTTTTCTTACCACGAGGGCTGTAGGTCTGTGTATTCCGTGGATTGTCTTGTCACGTTCCGCGCAAGGAGGAAAGGATATATATGGAATATAAATGGAGGAGGGCATTAAAAGTGCTTCTCTCTTACCCCGACTGAAATGAGACGCTCTGGCGCTGATATCCAAGCATGTCAGAACCTGCATCCCATGTATGTTCGGCCCAATAAGGTGTTGTGTCCTGAGTCGGCATGGTAACGAGCGTGATGGTCTCATGGGCTCAGAAGAGGTACGGGGTCGACCCGTCGATTCCAGGGATAATGAATCACAAGATTGCAAAATATGGAAGGGCGTAATATGGTATACGAGATACTCAATCTGTAGCCTAGATTTCAAGAGCACGAGTACGTGAGTCAGTGACTGGCAGACGACGGCAACTGCGAAGAGAGAGTAATCCAATCATTGTGGTCATAGGGTGGGTATGTGATACATATGTATGCGCTTGCACTTTGGGCTTATCGTGCCCCATCGTCGGACAGTCGTCTGTCATCGATTTCCAGTCCACAGCACGAGAGATATATGAAGTTTTTGGGTTATTTTGACCGAGGTCAACAACATTCCTGCCATACACTGCGTTAAAACTCTAATAGTGAACCACTGACAAAATGCCATGAGTATAATCCTCAGTGGAATAGAAGTGACTATAGTTATGTGTACCGATGTCAGAAGTATAATCTAGTTGGTACCATGCTAGTAAATGGTAGGCATGGTATAGAAGCGACCGAGGGTGTAGTATAGTGAGGGGCAATAGTGAGGGGCAATATATATATCACCTGATGGTAGGCAGAGTGATGCATTATCTCAGACATGTAGTATGATAATGCGTTATTCTCTGTAATGTTTTTGTTAAAGTTTTGTTTAGTGTTCAGTTATGTTCAGTTATGTTTGGTTATGGATTATGACAAGGATATCTAAAGGGGGGCTTTCCTCCCCTCTCCTTAGTACATTTTATACCATCAAGAGAAAGGCTTGGTGTTCTAGTGGTTGTTGTTCCCATTCAATACATCCCTATGATTATGGGCTGCAGGCTGCAAAAGTCAATTTACAGTTGCCGTAACCGTTTTTTGGCTGTGTTTCTATGGCCGTGTGCTGTGAACGGATGGCGTGCACCCCTAGCGATTATAAGAAACCCGGTTAGCTCAGCTATAGCATATGCTGCTCTACCTGCAACTAGGCTTTCTCTCTCTCCCTATGTCCAGTTCACCTACTACATCGGCTGGTGCTCGTGATCTCTCCAAGGATCCAACGTTCGAAATCATGTTCTTGTGCAATCCTTGCCTTGCAAACTAATCCAGCGCATCATTGCTTCTGAATAGATAATCCTTGTTATCATTCCGATGCGTGGTAAATCCACAGTCTTACATTAACCAATAGAAATGGGTATCCCACATCGTGAATCATGTTGGCGTGATGGTTTGAGGCTTGTGTTGGTTGTTATGCATGATGACATGCTCTTATTCTGAAAGGGGGAAGCACAATCATGATTGTGTCTGAAGCTGTTATGAAAAGGTCCCCATATAGGGTCTGGTACCCCAGTATTTAAGACAGGAAAACAATTGACTGAGCAAATTCACCTGTCATGCTCCTCAGATATCTGGATACAACTAAAGGACTTTGCAATGGAACAAGAATGGAGAAGAGGCAACAACATACCAACAAGGAAGGCATTATTCCCAGGCAGGGATTTGTGGGTGAGAGGATGGAGAGGAGGGGACTCTGGTTAAGCCTTTGACTGGGGGAGGGTTTTGTATGTCAAAGAGGGTACTTACAGGTTCAGTCATCAAATGGTCAACAGAGGAACATGTATTGTCAGATTCTATAGACAGACAAGCAAACTGATTAGCACCAGGCAGTGAAGGCATACAACTCATCCATTGCCCAACTAAAAATCCTCTTGTGAATGGAGCTGCAGGGCACACTTCAGAAGACAGATCCACTGGTGAAGCATTAAGAGAGGGGTCTCCAGAAGCATCCTTTGCAGTCATGAGCAACCTTGTACCAAGTAGCAATGCTATTGTCTGGGCGTCCTTCTGCTAGATTGTCAATGCGCTTTATGAGAGTAGGGTGTAGGCCATCTTGGAAGGTGAGGCAGATCTGAAGACTGTCCAGATAATCAGCCTGCTCAGCCAAAGCATGCAAGGAGTCGATATAATTGTCCAAAGATTGCTTTCCATACTGGTTGGGATTATAGAGGGAGAGTGCTGCAGTCTTGGCTGGGTCCAGGGGGAAGAACTTCGCTCAGAAATCAGTTGCAAAGGCCTCCAAATTGACAAAGCTATTCACTTCTCCAGGTTGTTGAAAAACCTGAAGTGCATATGTTGAGGCATGGCCCAACTTCATGTATGAAAGGACCTAGGCAATCTTTAAGGCATCAGAAGCAAAAGCTCAGTCACACAGCTGGCAGAGAGAAATTCAAAGTATATTGAGTGTTGTACAGATGATTACCAGTCTAACTACTCACCTGGCAGAGGGAAATCCAAAGAGAACAAGTCTGAGGATTGCCTATGCCAGGAGCAACACTTCAGAGGCTTCTGATGCATGGGAAGGAACTGTACAATACATAAAAGCCACAGTCAGCCACAGAGGAAACCTAAAGGAAAAAATCTCTGAAATGATCAAACTCTGGAAGTTGCCAGACACTGTCAAAAGAGGAAGGTGTTTCTAAAAAGAAAACCCCTTCCAGGTCTGCTGGGTTAGGGACTTGTTTGGAAGAGTCAACAAGGAGGAACAGGATGTGCCATACTTTAAACTGATCAAGCATTTGTTGATTTAGATTCATCCAGAGGAAGTTCAGATGTCTCCTGTAATATACACCAAGAGTGAACCTTTACAGCAAATATGAAATATGATACAAAGTGGCACCACAAGATCCATCCAATAAAGGATGTAGCAACAAAATTTGTTATGGGTGATAACACCACAGATAGGTTAGACAATAGAGTGATAGCATTTGAGTTGAATGCAGCTGCAAAATATGAAGCAGGAGTAGATTGTAAAGACAATGCCACAATTGCTATCACTAGGTAAATTATTGGATATTTTGGTGCTGGGAAGAGACTGGAACATACCAACAGAGATCAGGCATAATGAAACTGAAAGATATAATGACCATCTCTGCTTTTGAAAGAGAATCCATGCACACCAGATAATGAAGCAATCATTCATAGTTGGCTGTTCAGTCAATTTCAATCTTTTCTGCTGCAGATAGAGTCCACATAACTCACACAGAGTAATGAAAGCCAGATCTTGGGTATTTCAAGTTTAGCTGTATTGGAATTGTAGGCAGAGGCACATTCAGGAAGTGGCAAGGTATTGTTGATCAGTACTTGGCATAATTGCATGTCCTGTTCTAGTTGTAGTGCTAGTACCACTGTTGACACAACCAAGCCAAATGATACAAGGATCAACTGTCACTAGGAACAATGTCTTACAGTCTGTTAGAGTGCATCACCTGGCTGAGGTAGTTACTTACTGGGTAAGATGAGAAACAACAAAGAGAGAAGTGAGCGCTAATATTCCTGTTATAGAGTGGTTTATGATGGTGTGGAAGAGAAGAGATCTAGGTAAATTTGCTTACCATATAGGAGGAAGGATGTTGTATCAACTGGTAATGTCCTATTGATCATATTTTCACCAATGCTTTTCAAAATCAATCATTCTTCTGGCATCATGTTGAGTATATAGAGCTTAACAGAGAATTCATATAGAAGAATAGGCTGTTGTGTGAATCAGTAAGGAGAATTAGCCTTGATTCAAATGCAGCACAGGTTTATATGAACTTGTTTTAAAAATCATCATGATGTTTAGTAAGATGCACTAGTGTTTCATCTGACCTCACACATTGGCCTCATAAGGAGTCAATTCCCTAATGCCATCAGCCCCTGTTACACCAGAACTCAACCAGAACCTGGAATGTCTCTACTGAGATAAAGGACACAAAATCACAATATATCAGCATCTTCATCATCAAGTATATGTTTATTACTGAAATTGCATGCCTAGCTCTCTTAAGTTCTTGTAATTAGCTCACACCATGCTGAAACTTTGGAGTTCATTGCCTTGATGCTCAATGACAGAGATATTGATTGGGTTTGAAGTCTGTAACAGTCTGATTGTAACCATCAGCCTTGTGAAGCATTTGACAGATGTTTTGAGAACAACCCTCAGTTCACTGGTTAGTGATTCTCATGCTGAAATTAAATCAATCAGACTGCTTAAAATCATTCCATAACATTTATTCCTCAACAATTCTCAAGTTTTATACTCCAAACATGATTGTTGTTCATCAACAGTCTGACAACTAGTGGCCTATGATCTTTGACAATTCAGCATAATACTCAGAAATTAATGAGTGTACACAAGCATGTGTGAGTGTCTGTAAACATAATCTCTCCATCCTCATCCTCCATGTCAAACCTCTGAAACCTAGGCTAGATCTCCCATTTCTCCAACAAACAAACAATGAAATGAAATAAAGAGTACATATCAACTCTGTTAATCAGTGTATTATAGCAAATACATCATAAATCAGTCATTTTTTCAATCTCTCCATTTGTTACTTGCAATTTTTGTATGGTCAACATGGTCTTCATCAGAAAATTCTGTGCATAGGTAATATTCCCTACACTTGTTCACTCAGATTCCTAGGACTACAACTAAGACTCCTGTTTGTTCATCCTCAACAAACCATGGGAAAACTTTGCTACCACCTCTGCCTCACAACAGACAACTCGGCCAGGCTCCCTTCATCCTCCAAGTCCACTGACCTACAATCTGATGATGCCAGGCCAGTCAGAAAGCTTGTCAGCTAGGTGAACACCTCTCACCTACAAAACACCTCCTCTACTGCTACTGAGTGAGTCTCCAAGCTCATCGTCAACAACTGTCAGCAACAAGCATTGCCAAGACTTGCCTCAAAGAGAGTGGAGTAGCACCTTAGAGGTTTCCTTAGGCACTTGTACTTCTGCTAAAGAATTCTGACTCCAACTACCCTCCTCATTCAGCAATACTATTAAGTGGCCTCTTTACAAACCCAGTAGCTTATTTAGCTAAAGCAATTTATACATTGCCTACCAGTTGAATCTTTAGGAACCTGCTGGAACTCACTTTACATCTTTTGTGCTTTGGAATAGTCATAAATTCTTTACAGGTAGCCTACAACTTATATACACTCTTCTATAGGTTGTTTGTGTCTTGAAAAGAGAGCTCACATAGATCTCTCTCTAGCATGCATCTAGGCGACCAAGCACACTATCAGCACACTCTATACTCCTGGGCACACTTGGGCCAATCATTGATCCATGCACTAATCAGCTGTACACACATGGGTTCACACTTTCATTGGAGAACTGTAACCAGGTCATTACATCACAATGACTATATTAGGAGTTGTCACATAGAGTGACATTATTTATGGCCCAATATTGTATTAGCTAAGATAACTTTCTTGTACATCACAACGTATCTAGTCAAATACCAATCAGCGGTCTGATTTAGCTACTGCGTGAACCACAAGTTAGTTCTTCTGCGTAGCCCCAGGGCTACATTTTTTTAAATCTTCTGCTATCAGTGAAAGACTCTAGGCTCTACTACTGCTTTACAATCTCAACTCGTTCATCAAAAACTTTCAGTGCCATGTCACAACTGTTAACTGTGTCTAATGGCTGGTACTGGAAACTCAACACCTCAGGCAAGTGATGCAGGTGTTATACCTGTACCTCAAGCTGGAGAGATGCCAGAAGCATCAGTATATAGACCCCCGCACAAGTGGGAGGAGTCAGACATTCAAAATGTCAGTGTGAGTGTTGGGATGCTCCCATCACTTGTATATCCAGATCCATCCAAT
>JABAKA010000079.1:0-32514 GCA_018857285.1 Termitomyces sp. Mi166#008
ATGGCAAAGGTCTGTGAGATGATAAATTAAACTTACCATCATAATCATTCTCATGTCTCTCAAACACAGGTTGGTGCCAATATTTGAGCTTCAACAAAAGGATGCTGGCCTTGTTGAAGATCAAGCAAAGCGCCAAAACCATAAGCAGGAGAAAGCAGCGGAGCTTCTAGCGGTGCCATGCTATGCTGATCTGCTTGAAGAAGGTGGTGGTGACAAGAACAAGAAAGATGGCACACATGAGTCCAGGTTGAGCCTCATAAAATCTGGTCAAGACTGGTGAAAGGAAATGGCGAAATGGGTGCATAAAGAGCAGAAGCAAAGTGACAATAAATCAGATGATGGCTTACTTGATGCTGTATATGGCTGTCAATGCTCCAAATAGCTCCCACGATCCCTTGATCTCCTGTTTGGTGGGCGAAAAGAGACTGATGTTGATGAGCAATTGAGATGGGCCAGAAGAAGGCAGGCATACACAGAGGAAGCTCACTTGATGGAACTATTAGCAAATGAGGAAGACAATGAGGAGAGGATACTTGACGATGGAGAATTGGAAGGATCAGGCAATGATTTCGAGCAGTGATGCACCACTTTCATTTTTGGTTGGAGCCTTAATAACCCCTTAGATATAGTGTCTTAATAAGGCATGTATTTAACAGATAAGCCTTAGCCAAAAAAAATGGGGTTAATAACCCCTTAGAGTCCAACACTGTGCCATACTGGCTTGGACTTGAAGAATATGACAACCTGCTGGAGCTTGTTGTGGTTTCACCACTTTCTGAGGTGTGCTATTATCTTCTATCCCTGGCATATGATCATCCTGACTCTCTTTTAATGTCTCTGTCAGATCTGGCTGTATATTGTGAGTTCCTTCATTTTGATGCCCAAATACCCCAATATCTTGAAGTGCAGCTGAGATGTGGTGCTGGACTCTTTCTGTGCAGCTCTTTGATTTGTGAGCTTTTTTGAACTCAAAGATTGGCTCTATGTAATGTCAAAAGCAAATCAGGCATCATCGATCTGTAAACACACCCTAGTTTTCCTTATTACTTTACTGTAGGGTATGTGATTTAGCTTTTTTTCTCACTTGAGAGCCAGATGCTTTGTAAGAAAAAAGGTTGGAGAGGTGCGATTTGACATGTTTTTTTTTGAGCGGAGGCATAGCAGTTAATGTCAACGTATTGACGCATTGACTTTTTGGCACCTTTACTAAGTACATAGATGTAATGTGACATAAATACCCTCTTTTCTCTATTTCATGAACTCTCCTCCACATTTCAAGAATACTCAAAATCAAAAATGAAAATTTCATGTAGAAAGGTAGTTTACAGAACTTGTTCTTTTACAATTGTCTAAATTCAATGAACTGAGGAAGGAGTTTCCAATTTCCTGCTTCCTAATGCATTTGTCATGCTTTGAGTCATGTGGGCTTGTCGAGTATGAATGTCACCTATCTTAGTAATGTCTGGAAGAGCACCTGTGAGTATCTGAAGAACGAAATAGACAGGAACTCATACAATGGATTCAGTCTCATTGTTGTCATTGCTAACAACGACTATTCTTATACCAGAGAATTGTTTGTGTGTCTCAGCATCCAAGACAACTGAAATCATTGAACAAAATCTATTCATGGATAGAGAGCTGTTTGGTTCAAAGACATTATGACTGAATCAGGAGCCAAGCATGTTGAAGGCCTGGACTATGATATTATTTATCATTATTTATTCAGCTCTTTACTCTTTACTCAAAGTCTATCATTGTTTGTTCAATTCTTTACTCCTTACTCTTCACTCAAAGTTTATCATTGTTTATTCAACTGGAATACATCCAAGAGAATTTGAGAGGGCTCTGAAGGCAGTGAAGCAGACATGGATGGTGAATTATTAGTTGTAATCATGGAATCAAATGTCAGGTTAAAGATATCTGTGCATTAGACTTACCGTATCCAGGCATAAGGTAATTAAGAGAGTAAAAAGTAAAATTATAAGAAAAAGTAAGGAGTAAAGACTATAATTTACATCAAAAGTAAGCACTAGTGAGTAAAGAGTTGATTGAATACCGATAAATGCTATCATACTGAACGGGTAGGCAAACGGTAGTAGGGGAAGTATTATTAGGATAAGAATTGAATGTCACAATGGTGGTCGTTCAGTAATCCACGACATAATGTGACATCAGTTCACAATTTGGAAAAAGTTCCGCGCTCCCTCCACAAAACAACAGCAAGACAAAACATACGTCTTCTATTGTACGTAAACTGGATACCGGATATGACACATACATAGCACCCTTCTGAATTGTTTCTGAACTTGTCCTATATAGCCATCCATGGTTTTAGTCTGTGCTCTACATTATACTGGTACTAGTAGACATTGTTCGTGTGCTAGTACGGGATTTAGTTGGTCTGCGATCTAAGCTTCCGAGGCAACATATACGTGATACACAATCCGAGAAAAGCAAATCCAACGAGAACTAGGTAAACCAGATTTCCTCCGACCAAGTTCCTCTCCAACGATAGTGAAAACAGTGACGAGGCCACAGACGGGCCGACGGATCTTGCAACACAGCCAACAGCCTGTCCCATACCATTAGTAGCGCCCAGTGACGCCCGATTCGGAGCACTGTCCACAATGAGTATTTGGATTGAACCTGTGAATCGTATCAGATGTGCGTGCTAATTCATCAAATTGCAGAACTCCACGCACCCCACCCCATTCCGTTTGTCAAGCGGGATATTAGCTGTAGAACGATGATAGCCCAAACAATCCCGTCTGCTCCTCCGGCCCGGCGAGCGAAGAAGGATAATAATGGGTACAAACCGATGTTGACGGCATTACTGAACTGCGTGAGGGCGAGAAGGTTTCTAGGTCCGAATCGGCGAACGAGCTTCCCTAGGAAAAAGAGCTGGACGAAAGCACTGACGAAGCCGAAGACGCTCAAGATGACCCCGATGCGATAAGCGTCAAACCCGAGGCCACCGACCGAAATAGAGGTAGAATACATCAGGGGCAGCAGAACTTGCATACTCATGTCTACGAAGGCGAGAAAGGTGTAGACCAGGAGAGGGGTAAGAACCTGAGGTGTAAGTAAGCCCCTGAACGACACTGGGATATCGGCATCAGCTTTCGTAGACCGATCGTTTCGCGAGAGGTCCGTGGATCCATAGGTCGGTTGATGATTGTCGAGTAGCGATGATTCAATCGTAGAGTCTCCTCTCTGCTTTCCTTTAGCTAAAGCCGACGGGAGTGACTGATTTATGAGGAGTGAGTACAAGTTATAAACTAGTTTGAAGAGCTGGCCTACCTCCTTCAAACCGAGTATTGCTATCACAGAAATTATCAACGTGGAGAATCCTGCTACAGCACAAGGAAGAAAGTATGGATGATGCACAAAGTAAGTCAAATCTCCAAAAATATCAGGCCATCTTTTGGCAGGATCGGCCAAAAGGCCGCCTAGAATTGGTCTGATTGTAGTACAAATGGCTTAGTCTAAAATCGAAGAACGTTTGAAGTTGACAAAGCATACCCAAGAGTGGATCCAAGACTCCATACGAGGGGCATCATAGCATATGCGTCTGCGAGATTCAGGGGATCCGTAATCTGTATGACAAGAATAACGTTAGATTCCGGAGATTCGAAAACATTGAATGTAAGTACCTCGGCGATGACAGTTTTGGCGACCCCTACTCTAGACGTGAGTCACAGAAAGTCGCACTCTCCAGAAACGTCATACCAATGTTGCCATTAAAAACACCTTGTGCGCATCTTGCTGCGACCATCATCCAAAAATCCGTGGATGCGCCGAAACTCAGCGTTGCGATGGATAGACCTATTGGACCTAAGAGAAGGATAGGCCTTCTTCCCGCTCGATCTGAGAGCCATCCCCAATGAAAGACTACCAGTCCTTCAGATAAGAAGAATGCAGAGCCCTGGGAAGTGGATCGTCGATTAGTAAAGTGTTAGCAGGACAGTGACTGCTCACAATAAGTCCCGCATAGTAACCTATCTTACGCTCATCCCCGCGTGTGATGCCTGTGTCTCTCACAAACTGGTTGACAAAGGGAAACACCACCGTCGCTGTTATAGGTTCCGCGAATTGAATCAAGTAAAGAATGAACAGTTGAAGTTTCGGTAACGGTGGTCGACGTAAGTTTCTGTCGAGAATCGCATCTTGAGACATTATCCTTGAGTTTGTATCTCACCGGTGTGGATGGATATGCGAGAGAAAAGGAGGGCAAAACATCTCATCAGCTTTGGGGTATATCAGGACGGAGCCACAGGAAGAAGAAATTCTGACCAACTGATCGGTTTGAGAGGACCGAGGAGTCTGCCTGTCTGGCCCTCTGGCCTCAGTGCAGTATCCTGAGCTTCCTTCCACAGAAAGTCATCCTGGAAGCTTAAAATTGTCTTGCGTCACGACAGGCTTTGGGAAAGCGGTGTACCCACACTAAACCGTGTAACTTCGTAATTTCCAAAAGGTTCTAGATCTATAAACGTAAACGTAACTGTCAGGAGTCTGCAATGGTGAGTATATATATGTCGCGGACAATAAAGGCCGGCTACCAACCTGCTACTTAGGGTAAGTCTAAGCGTCTGTGAGCCTGCAGAAGCTATTGTAAGTGTAAATATATGTTGCGAAAGATCAGAGGGCCCCTGCTATTAAGAAAAGTCATAACAAGTTCCGGTTGAGTTCCTTGCGCCGCAAACGATGGTTGAGATTGATAAGTCCCAACGAAGGGCGTACATAGCTAGTGCTGGTGTGAATAACCTGTAAAGCTTTGAAACTTAAAGCTTAACGCTCAAACTGTAGCCGTGATAAAAGTAGGACATAGTCGAGTGGTGGAATGAAATCAACAGGCCACCTCTCGCACTGTGTCACCTGACGAATCACAATTTTTTTAATTGGAAAGCGACGATCCAACGTTCGTGACCTCCAGCAGAAGCATGAAGTTCCTCAAAGTTGCCGGTGGAAGTTATCCAACCCTTACGCTTCGCGACTTTTGTTACTCGGTTCACCGGCCCTGCATGTCGTCCGAGCATCCGAATTACTCGCGTGTGCTACTTATTGAAGTTATCCCGCGACTCGCGCCATCGATTCCGATTCTATCCCTAGGCTTGCCTTCTGCGTATAGGAACGCCCGCAGGGAATCAACGCAAGCACACAGGGAAGTCCGCTCCCGCGCCACATATTCCTTCACACAATTGTTATAGAACGCGTCGACGTGTCGTGTCGCGACGAAATTCGGTTGAGCGAAGCCAGGGCCAATCTGCTCTGGTAGGTTCAAATCATAATTGGATGTGCGACGCGCTCTCATACCCGCGCGGACAAAGCAAGAAGGTTTGGGCCGCCGGTGACAGACAGACTCTAAAGGAACAGACGTGGGCATTCACACGATACCCTTCCTCTTCCATTTTCATTGTGTCTACTTTTTGTGGATGGGTAGACCGATATGGCTCTGAGATCTCGTCGGACTTGACCTCCGTTATCTTCGTCTTTCGTCTGTTCTGCCTCGGTGGTCTTAGCCCAATGTGCGTGTTTGACCGATGTCAAGTCCTACTCGGATTAGGATAACTTGGAGCTGCTTAAAAGTGGACTCAACTTGTGATTGTGAGGTCGAGAAAATTGCACGAGATTGACTTAAACAAGGCTTAAGCTTGCCCTGTAAGAGCTGACAGCTATATCGATTTGCCATCGTCAACTGATCTTGAGTTCTCGGGCGTTGTTTCATCGCCCGATTTATGTTGAAGGCGCTTATCAACACCGCCTGTGTTGAATCAAGGCGACCGCTTGACCGGGCCGGATGATGTAAGTTGGGCCATAGGCCGTCTGAAATCTTTCCTGTAATCCTTCATAAAGTATGTCCTCCAGAGGGCTTGGTACTCCGGCGCGTGGATCGGAGTCGTCTCAGCACCAACCTATCCACAGATGGCTGCAAGAGAGTCTCGGTCTCCGACCCAATCAGCAGATCGACCTTTGGTCGATACCGGATGCTCCGCCTGACACGCGGCCGGTGATAGCTTACAAGTTTTTGGTGGCATTGGCTATATACGGGAGCCCGCAACGTCGACTTACCCTCAAGGAAATCTACTCCGTGATAGAGGAGAGGTTCCCCTACTTCCAAGATCAACCTACAGAAGTTGGTCATGATGGGAGGCCTGGAGGGAAGATATGGCAGGTAGGAGGGTTCAACATAAATCAAAGTTGCGATGGATAAGCTCACAGCTCTATCGACATGCAGAGAACCGTTCGTCACACCCTTTCCATGGAATCCGTTTTCTATAACGAAGGTTGGGATATTAACAGCGTGCCGGGGAAGGGAGGCTACTGGACCGTTACTGACCGACCTGGCTACGGTCTCGAACGTTGATCAAGAGGCAAAGCAATCCAGGAGGGCGAGGTGGAGAGTCAAATGACAAAGAAATGTGGAGTGGAAGTCTGAAAAGGTCGGAGATAGATAACGACGATGTCCAAGCCTAGTAGCCGTTCTGACTTTTGTAGAGTGAATATGCAAGGTATGAGCATCTTGCTTTCATAATACTTAAGCATTGAGATCGATTGTATATGAACGGGTACACCATAAGGTTAAATGCCGTTGAACATGGGAATCGACGTTGATAATAAGTATTTATTCGAGGCAATTCAACCATAATACCTGAAGTTAGCACCATCGTTGATAGGTCTGGAAACTTGACATAATGATTTGCGTTCTTCTGGTCGTTATGTCGAGAAGAGACAGGTTTTCAGAAGCAAAATGGTGTCGGAATCGGAATATCAAAATACTGTGAATGGTATGATTATCCGTCAGAGCCACAAAGCTTGAATGACGAACTATGGCATGAGCCGGTGTCACTCCACGAGAAGGTATCGAAGCCGAGCAAGTTGGATCCTCCCCATCCATGCAGCACACAAATGTTGTATCTTTTGAGGCGGGATCGGCGCTTAACCAGTATTCGATCCCTGGGACATGATAACAAAACATTAGCAGATATCATCTGAAGTGGACTATCACTACCATGATGGTGATATCCTAATGACGTTGGAATGACTGTAGGAACGCTGTCATTGAAATTATATTGAAATCAGACGCAGAGGAACAAGACACCAGCAATGTATCCTACCCATCCGTCGTGTGCACCACTGTACCACGTATCAGTATCAATACAAAGAATATAACTTTCCACCCACCTCGGAAAGCTCTTCTGCCAAGTTCGTAATTTACATAGTCAGCAAATTGTTTATTCTAGGAGGCTAATATGGAATTCAATGATGAAACACGTCATGGAAGACGTACGCCGAGCCTAGGAGCACCATACGAGTACGTCCGAACTTCTCTATTAGTACGCTGGGGACGATCATGATTTAAATCGTCAGCGCTGTCAACCCACGTTTCAAGAATGTTGTGTTTGAGAGTCACTGCTGCGAGAGTAGCCAACGCGCCACCCAGTGAATGGCCTACTGTGACTATTGCATAATCAGGGTGCGATTTTATTTGCTGTGTCACGATCAGCAAGACTTGTGCAACGACAGAGTTCCACCTAGAGAGGCGAATATCAGTATCGTTGAGTCACAGACTTTTGTCTCTTACGCGGCTAAAAATCCGCTGTGCACACGGACACCAACTGACGCTTCGTTCATTTGGGTATTATATTAGATAAATTTTGATCTTGCTCACCTGGAGCAGATACGCCTGGAATAATCAATGGTACGAGGAGTAGCTGAGCATCAAGCAAGAAATCGACCAGAGAAGCGCTGAAGAGATATCGATGATCTTCGTGATCAGGTACCAGATCAACGGCGGCGTGGTTTCAATGAGTCACCTTCCACGAAGAGCAACAATTATCTCTTTCCGATAAGAATCTCTCGCTACAAATCCTTGAATGTCTGTTAGTTCATTGGAGAACTGTTGTACAGCGCAGTCAGTTTCGTATCGGTTACTTGTGGACATTACAAGGGCGATGACGCGCATGTAAAACCAGTGTATTCCCGTTCGGACGTGGACACAGACGACTATAAGCTGAAGACGCATATTTGAAGTAATGTAAAAGATCATTAAACGTGGCATCTGCCTCGTGTCGCAATACGTGAGGGTTCTATCTCGAAACACATCGGGACAATACTTGCCAGAGGAAATTGTATGTTTTGTACTAGACATTTATCGTCACAAGGATACGAGAAAGATAATCAGAACGAGAACAAGGAGGTAAGCCGAGGCTATGAGTTAATTGTTGCTGAACAATGAGCGAATGCCAAAATCCCGTCACATCGCCGCAACATCCGTTTGTGACGGTCACACGTTTTTCTCCTGACTCTCAAACCTTCGCCACACTGTTGCTAACACGCCGCAATCATAATGATCATTGATGCAGCTTCTCAGATGAGCCATTTTCAGGTCCCACATTATTTGCGCTTCACACCACTAAGAGTTCTAAACAAAACTGACTCGTTTCATACCAGGTACACCGGACAACTAAAGTCTAATAAATTCCACAAGCATCTGCCACATACACAGCATCGCTCAAAGATCACTGATGAAGCCACTGAACCATATCTCATCCTTGTGCCTTATTTGCATTTTGCTTTCAACTCATTACTATGGAGAGGAGACCACCGATTTCCCGGCCCAGACCATTGAAGCCCAAGCAACGCGAAATGCATAATTTTCATGAACTTACCCTCGAAAGAAAGTCAGGTGGAATCATGATTATGGTCAGCTACCTTATCTTTGTCGCTGTGAACGTGTCAAGATGACATCCATCTAGCGACCTTTGAACCTCTCATTGACTCTTCTCCGTCGCCGGCAGCTTGGAAGAAACAGAATGTCGGTTCACCTACTCCTATGAGAAGTATCCTCAAGAAACCGAAAGTCACATACCCAGAATAGGTCCCTGAGCCTCCGAAACCCAATAAACTATCTATCTGCGTACTAGTCAAGACGATCATGAAGTTCAAATCACGCGGCAAAAGATAGATGACTGGTTTGGACTTCACTCCGCCCGCCCACATGCTTAAGGAACTCGTGTCGTCTTTTCGGCTCCCTTTTCTTTTGCCTGCTCTAAATCATGTAGTCTTTGCGAATTTAGTTGTAATGTATCTCAAATGTGTCATTCACCCAACTTGATTGACAATTCAATGCTTATAGCAGTTTGCTCTCCTACTTCAGAATCCAACTTGAACGAATCATCACCACTTAGCCACCGGTGTCTATACCGGTGGTTGCGGTGCCGCCACAATAGAATTGATGCCATAATGCCAAGTCATATCCTGAACCGTTTCCTTGTGTCATAATTGTCAAAACCTTTTGTCTTATTGAATAACAGATTTGAGGTCGATCAAGAAGTTAAAAATGATTTCAGCCATGAGGTGTCCGAGTGATCAAGAGAATATGGCTTGAGAATATAACAAGATTATTATAATCCGAACAATATCTGAATGAGAATGATAAAAACGTCTTATTATACTTCAGTTCATCCAACTTGAACCAGCCATCACAATTAACCACTGGTATCTGTACCGGTAATTGTGGCGCCGCCAAAGGTTTGATACCGTAATGCCAAGTCATACCCCGGGCAGTGTTCTTGTACCAATAATCGTAAAAACCTTGTATGTCTTATTAAACGGAATATTTGAGGTAAAATAAGATGTTAAAACATGATTTCGTGATCAGGAGAACATCAATGGAGAATATAAAAAGATTATTGTACTAGTAATCTGAACAATATCCGAATGAAAGTGGTTAAAACGCTTTGTTATGTCTCTATAACGAGGAACATCGAGCTTACTGACTCAGCTTTTTTTGTGGCTTATAATGGAAGGCTACAAAGCACTCAGCATCGTATAAGAACTAGACAGATTCCGCGCAGGTAAACTATATCAACAGAACGTTTCCCCTCTCGACCCCACTGTCACATAATACCAACTTCTGTCAAACAGAACCAGCCAACACCCAATCGCAGACAGGATAGCTCTCTGCCATGGCAGATCAATATCCTTACGCGCCACATTCGCAACAAACCCACCATAATTACCACGAACAGGCATACAGCGACTAACTAGATACCAGATACCAGGCGCTCGTCGCCATGCCACCTCGAGCGCCAGACAGACATAATAGACATAACAGTGACGTCTATATGGCAAGGTAATTTGAATGACTTTGAACCTGATAAACGTTGGCATTGATGTGAACCAATCTAAGATCCTAGGCTGCCACTTCGCATACTACTAATGTTATGAATGTAACGGTTATCAACATAGATGCAAGGACGTCGAGCACCCGTCAGTCAACCCCCCAGACCCATGCGACTGTTGCCCCCTCCGGCTCAACGAGGGACCGACGCGCACCCCAACAATCAGCACCAACAAACGTTGTCTCTCAAGATTATCAAACCCACCGTCGAGAGCACCGGGGACATGCGTCCGATAGACGCACCTCCAGCAGCCGCAGGAGCCACTCTGAGGATGAGTACGCCTCTTCAGACAGCCGTCATCAAGGGCACTCGGGATATGCGTCCAGTGGACATACCCCGAGTAGCCGCGGAAACCACTCTGAGGATGGGCGCGCCTCTTCAAACAGCTATTATCAAGATAGTAGGTCCTCATACCCCCGCTCTGTATCCTCAGCTTCAAGCTACTCATGTGCGAGCCTGTCACGGTCTGAATATAGGAGGCGGGCAGATGCTGACGCGGAGCGCAAAGAAAAGATGGATCGTTTCAAAACAAAATGGCCATCCTGGGAATGAAGTAGTCAGCACCTTGTAGGGTCGTAATCATTGAATAAATTTACCAAGTTCTTCCTACTTGAAGCCCAGCGCGCCTAATAGAGCCAAATAACACTTGTAAGTGCAACATGCAGCTGTCATGGATGTCATGAGCTACGATGAAAGTCTTGGGTTGGTTGGATCAAGACCAGGTGAAGGGCCGCGAATGGGTCGAAAAATCAACATTCACGTCAGGGCACACACTTGAATGATATTACTACAACATCACGCAAGTGGAGGAGGGAGAATTCTTGATTAATCTAGATGAATTACAATAGTAGAAACATCATAATTTCAGTTGGCTAAAGAGTAGAAATTAGTCGAAAAGAATGGAGTCTAGGTGCTGAGAATACGAACCTGCTGGTGTTTTAGCAACGTAGTCGATCGCTGACAAAGAGTGGATGGAATGTCCATAAGCACAGAATGAAAAAAGCTGTGACTGAAAGTCATACCTTGCTGAACGGTCGTTATCGCGTCCGCCTCCTCATCTGGAATCTCGATTGCGAACTCCTGAAGTAGAACTATGCTTGAGACGAACATCAAAACGTGTCAGAAATACTCACCTCCTCAACAGCCATAACGACCTCCACCTGATCCAGGCTGTCGAGACCCAAGTCCTCGTGGAATTTCGAAGTGACAGAGAGCTACCAAACAGCATGAAGCTCCATGACAGTACAAAAACGCGTTAGAAACTTTACTTTTACTGGGTCAACCTTCTCGAAGCCCTTCAACACCTCCAACACACGCGACTGGATGGCATCCCGTGAGAGCCCGGCCTGTGCAGAGAACGCCATGCGCGGGATGAGCTTGTGCTGCACACGAGGAGCAGTCCAAGCGAAACGAGGAAGAGCCGAAGCTCGAGCGGCCTGACGAATGAAAGACATGGATGGAACCAGCCTAAAAATTGTTATGGTTGGTTATATACCACTTTTTGTCGACTGACCGTGAGAGCATTTGATCAACGGCTTCATAATTTTTCACTTTTGTAAACATTGATGTCCGACTTTAGCTCAGTTGGTAGAGCGCAAGACTGTAATGGTTATAATCTTATATCTTGATGCCGCCTGTTCGATCCAGGCAAGTCGGATCCCAAGAGTTGGGTTGATGAATACTTTTGAAATTTTTACTTTTTGTTCACTCAGCAGGACATGTACTCATGATATACACTCCAAAGTGATGTTGGGCAAAATATTATTGAGACTTCCAAAGATCCACGTAGAACGGACTCTATGATATTAACTTGCTGAGGGTAGCAACATGCACCTCTCGTTTGCTAACCAAATCAGTATGACTCATCAACCCCCGTAACTCAACTTCGAGCTGCAGAAAAGGCCCTTGTCAGTCTTTATAGATGAGCAAATTAAGTGGACATTGCACCTGAAGGACCTTGTCTGCCTCCCACATCCTTGTAGGCAAATTTTCCAGCGCCACATAGACTGCAGGTATTGATTCGCACTGCAAAAGCTCCTGTTCATTGCTGCGTAGGATACCAAGTGCCACACGGAAGAGGACATCGAGACCATCCACCAAAAACACGTCCCATACCCGGAATAAAGTCTAACACGGAACACCAACTCAAACTTTGAACGAAATCAAGGACAAAACGTCACACACCTCAACGGGTAGACAATCCGTGAAAAGCGACAGGAACCACGAGAAGCATATCGCAGCCAAGTCGACGCCAAGTTTAGTCAAGTGGGCATGGAGCTTGGGCATATGTTCCTGCACATAATCAAGAAGGACGTAAGGGCACGCACGCGAGGGAGGGAGAGACGGCGAGAAAAAATGTTCAGGCAATATCCGCTCAACGATGGCCGCAAGCGTCCAGAACGCCTCCTCCTCGTCCGCATGGACGAGCAGTAAGGTCGAAGTGATTAAATTCATGCCCTGGCAATATCCGACAGCCGGATTGCGCCTGGACCCATACAAATGAGAATCTATCCCACAGATTCCGAGTTATGAATCAAGCTCACCGACTATACGCGACCAATACCCTCCTCAACTTATCCACCCCCATCCCGTCGCCCCCAAAAAACACATTCAACGGCATAGTCCTCCCCACATCCTTTTCAATCTCCCCTTCCACACCTGCCTTGCCCTCCCCCTTCTCCTCCAAAAGATCTCTAAACATCCCCGGCTCACGCATCTCCAACGCCCCACTACACTCCAACCACACCTTTGCGCGATAGACTAGCGGGATCCCACTCCTCACAAGCCTATCAAACACCTTCCGCTCATCCCGGCTGGCCGAGAGCCCGAGCTGCGCGAACCCAATGAGCCCTTCACTGTGCGCAAGCTCGTCATCTTCGCATGCAGTCCCGAGACCAAGGATCGCAGCTGCGCCTCCAGCAGCGGAAAGCGAGGCTGGTGCGGGCCCCGCAGCGTGTGGTTTGAGTAGCTTGACTTTACTCCGTTGACGAACGAACACGTCCCATTCGCGTCGTTGGGCGGTCTGTCTTGTGTCATGGATTGCTGTGAGCTGGTCAAGCAGCAGCCGCACGGTGTTGGCGCATACATGTCGCGGAGTGTCGGCCGTGACGTGAAGGATGGATGTCGTAGACGTTGCCGGGGTGGATGAAGACGTTAGCGTCGACGAACGTTTCCGGCTGTCAGACGAAGACTGCGATTTCGTGCTGGGTGCTATCGACTGCTCATCCGCACTAGTTGTATCATTCACGTTCGTTGTCGCCGTTGTCGTTACAGGGGGTGGCGGCGGCGGGGACTCTCCATCACACGTACAACTCCCCTTCACAATCTCAATCACATCCTTCCTCTCGTCCCCTCCTTCCTCCCCTTCTTCCCCAGGCCAACTGTTATCCTCCTCCCTATCCGCAATCTTCACTCCCGTAAGACATGCCGGGGCCGTATTCCCGCACTCCCTCGCTCTCATCAACAAAAGCACATCATACTGCGACACATCATACATAAACCCATATCGATCCGTCAGAGGCCTCTGTCTCTTATCATCATGATACACCTTAAACTTTGCCGCGTTCTGCGGGAGTGGCATCGAGAATCTAAACTCTCTCGATGTCAGAGGCGTATACGTCCGAGAGAGATACTGCGTCGGAGGCTTGGACATGTCTGGTATGATTGACTCGAGCGGGACGGACGCCGGCTTCTTCACTGTCAATCCATTCGCCTGTACAAGTCCACCCGCCGCCCCAGCACCTCCCTGCCGCGCCTCATGGTTCGCCACCCCATGCGCCTTATCTACCACCCCAGCCTTACGCTGCTGCTGCGGCAAAAACGACCCGAAAATCGGCGACGTAAACGGGGTAGCACTCTGTTTCCCGGACGCCTTCCTATTCTTGCTCTTTGCCCCCTCCATCTGATGATTCAACGCCCGACTGAGCGTCATCGTCGCGTCCACCCCATCCGACGGGCTGATAATGGGCGTAGGCCCATGCCGTCTCGAAGTGTCCTCGATAACTTTGGGCTCCCGCCGTTCTTTGGGCCGCTCGCGGAAGGTGATGCCTTGGTCCCGAGCGTGCGAGATGAGGTCATATGCGAGCTGGGCTATGAGAGGGGTGGTGTATCGTCCCGAATCGGCGAGGATGCTTGCAGGTTCTGTTGTCATTACTCGCGTGGCGTTGGCGATGGAGCGGAGGGAGGAGCCTTGTATGCGCGGAGCAGAAACAGAGTCGTCCGTAGTGGGCGTGGTTTGGGTAGCATGAGATGGTTGCATTATTTCCGTGGAGTCCAGTGAGGTTGTGAGCTGGGGTGCGGCGAGGGTAGGTAGGAAGTTAGGTTGCATCGGCGATGAGATGACAGGTATGGTATTGGACAGTGTCGGTGGTGTTGTGCGGGTCGAGAGGATGGACTCTGCATCCGAGGAGCTCGTCGTGGTCACGGGCGAACTGGTGGTGGTATCCAAGATGTTCGGCCGTTTCTTCGGTGTTGCCGAGTTGAGTAACGTACCTCCGAGGGTACCAAACACGCTTTTCGAGGTCTTGCTACTAGCAACGCGACGTGGAGGGACCACCGTTTCGACTGAAGGCTCTTCGGATGTTGGTGGGTCTTTGTCTGGTTCAGTACGCGAACTTGGCCCGGTTCGAGAGCGAGACTTGCTCCTGGAGCTGTTACCAAACCAGCTATTCATCCACGAAAGGCGTTCTCGACGCGCTCGGTAGGGTACCAGAGTGAGATCGTTGCGGCCTTCTGACTCCTCCGTGGAGTCTGTGGGAAGAGTAGGAGTGAGTTGTTGGTCAGACACGAGAGAGGCGGTAGATTGGGCATATTGATGTGTAGATTCGGTTGCAGAGTCTGATTCGTCTGGCATGACTGTAAGTAGTGATGTCTCTGCTAGACTTGTACTAGGCGTGAATGAAGTATCATCTGCTAGAGCTTCACTCAATGATTCTGTCAGAGACTGGGGAGGGGCTGAGTTGGGCACGAGAAGTCCGAAGTCGTATAGCTTACCATTAAACTCTGTTGTCTTCGAACCTGATGCTGGGACTCGTCCGCATCGGCGAATATTGACTGGATAACGCGCTTTGCAACCCCCTGTTCAGAGCTTGCTAACTCCTTCAGAAGAGCATCTGCCCTCTCACGCCGTGCAATCTCCTTCTCCTGTAACAATCTCCTGTTCTCCTCTAGTTCAATCCTGACGCGTGACAAATTGTGTAGCGCAGAGGATAGTATCCGGAGCGCTGTATGGTAGGTGTGATCTATGACTTCTGCAGGGGAATCGATCCCACCAATATGCGAGATGGCACTGTGAATAGCGTCGTCTGAATACTCATGCCATTTGGTGGCAAGAACCTGACCCGTTATGCCTGCACGATATATTTCCCCGTCCTCGTCGCTGGTCACGATGACATCCGGATTCACAAGGCTCGAATGACGAGGAGATGATATAGAGTCCCTGGATGACCCGACGACGAAGAGGGGTGTGACCCCATTTGGCTGGCTCCATATCGTGTTCAAAACATTTCTCCCGCTTCCGAATGTTTTATCCTTGTTTCCTTTTCTGAAGCCGCGCACGCTGCCATCCCAGTTAGCTCCGCCAGTATTATCGGCCTCAAGCTGGGCTTGAGATGAATGATAATCGGTCAGCTGCCGCTGGCGTAGATCCGAATCTGTCTGTGTTCGAGCCCGCCGGCTTCTGGATGCATTATCGTCCGGGGAGAGTGGATGCGAGTATACTGGAGTCTTCAGTTGCGATGTAGCCATGGATTAGTGCCTGAAATGACCCCAACTCGCATAATCTAAGCAAGCCCAGCTAGTCAGAAGACGAGTCAAACAGTGAGCACGGGCTTTTTCGCCGTTCAATTCGTGATACGGCACGTTCTGCGCCTCGCTGGACGCGTGGCCGAGGACGACTTGAGGAATAATCGTGTTGGACGACGAGCGTCGGTAATCGAACACCGTGCCGTGTTTGTCCTCGTTTTGCCGCGGGCAACTGATCTCCTCACTACCTCATCCATCCTCAAGCCCTCTTTACAAGTTGCGTGCTGTGCTTCACTGCCAGAGCTTATCGTTGATCTGCGTATACTTACAGTGGAAGAAGCAACCTCTGGGTCTGATTCTGATTACTCCAGGTCTGTCTGATAACCAGCTCCTTTCTTTGACCGAGATCAGACCATTTCTCTAGCTCGGTAGGAGCCTTTAGTGGGTGTATCATACTATCCCACTCACTGTGAGATTCAGTGGATATCGTGGTTCTTGTCCTCCAAAGGCAATGAATACTTTTGTGAAGTTGATGAAGACTTTATCCTTGATCGCTTCAATTTGACTGGTCTCAACAATGAAGTAACCAATTATTCTCAAGCTCTCGATCTCATTACCGACAACCTCGGTGAGTATCTATTTTCTACACCTTCGAACTCAGCCAATTGCGCCACCAAGACGACGAAGTTCAGGACGAACTACGAGGTTCTCTTGATGTCCAAGCCCGTCTCCTCTACGGGCTCATCCACGCCCGGTGGATCGTCACCGCACGGGGCTTACAGAAAATGGTACCTTTCACTTTTAATTTCCCTAAACCTACCTATAACCTCCGCAGATCGAAAAATACAAACGCGCCGATTTTGGACGATGCCCCCGCGTATTCTGCCAGCTCCAACCTCTCCTCCCCGTAGGTCTAACCGATGTTCCCTACGAAAAGTCCGTAAAACTCTATTGTGGACGCTGCGAAGACCTTTACTCTCCCAAATCCACCCGACATGGCTCCATCGACGGAGCATACTTCGGTACTACGTTCCCGCATCTCTTGTTCCTTGTCTACCCGAGCCTTATACCGCCGAAGAGTGGTCAGTCGGACTTCGGGTCGACAAAGGATGGAGAAAGGAGGACGAAGAGGGCAAGGGAGGAGCAAGAGGTCCCGACGGAGGGAGGTGGGGAATCGATCAGTACGGCTTCTGTGGCATTGAAGGCGGAGAGGTACCGTCCGAAGATTTATGGGTTCCAGTTGAATGAGACGGCGAAACTACAAAGGTGGCAGGAGGCTGTGAGGGATAGGTAAGTGTTTGGTTTCTTCGATGGCCCGAGTATTGTCGGTGCTGATGAGTTGTTGTATTAGACAAGTTGCGAGGCTTGAAGCGTTAGAAGATCGGTCGTAGAATGTATACGAATTTCGATGACCATGTTACGATTTTTTTGTCTCAATTCAATACCTTTTTATCTTCCATGCGAGCACCAAAATGCACGTCTCATTGTCGTTCAACAACCGCAACATTGATATCAACAGCCGGGGTAGAAGGAAATCCTGTGCGAAGTGGTATGGTGAGTCTTCGATCGCCTACATTGCGTAAAAATCAGTCTGCATGTGAGAATCCTTTTTTGTCAGCATCACCAATGGATCGTTCCTATCCTCAAGATCCACGACATTTGGCCTACCGCGACAACGGCACTTATAGCGAACCATCCCATCACTAATGGAACACACTGACGTGAGCTCTGCCAATCCCAATCACGAAGGTCCAAAGAATTTACCTTCAACTTGATAATGCTCAAGTGTACGTATAGTCACTGAACATTTCTTAATGATTGCAACGCTAATCGGACACCACCTTGTCATTCTCAGGATCCGCCTCGTCCTCGTCTTGGCCTTCTTGGTTTTCACAATAATCCACCTCATCCACGATGCTATCTTCCTTTAATCCACCTTGTTCGTGTCGCTATCCTCTCTATCAACATCCCTTCTGTCGTCCCCGTCACTATCCTGATCGTCTTCGTCACCATCCTCGTTCTCGTCATCATAAATTCTAGATACTTTTGTTACAAGTTCAAGGTGATGCACGAGTGCCACATTCGGACCAATGATCGAACCCCGGCATATTATTATGACTAGTCACTATCCGACTTTGAGCATCCTCATCCAACGGCTTCATTTTCATCTTCACCCATTGTTCTGATCAGATACGATCTGCAAATCAGAGAAATTAAGCGTATTCATGGCAAGAGGAACGTATAAGTTCCGACCTTGTAGAGGCAAAATATCTTGAAGTGGTAAAACTTGCGTGGCCCCCAACATCTTTCGAGATCTTTTGCGAGAATTCAACCTGTGCATATTGAATCAAAAGCGTGTATTTGAGTTATAGAGGTCGACGCACGTCACCTGTATTGAATGAAGAAATGTCATTCGGGGATTGAGCAGAGCATAGTGTATTGACATACCAACATAGAGTTAACGTAGACTTCCAAGAATCAATTAGTAGATGAACAAGATGTGAAGTCTGACACGGACATTTCCCATTGAGGTGTATGAAAACTAGGCATTCTGTTTGTCAGCGGATAAGTGAGAAATATCTTATGCCAAGACGCACCAGTGTATAGAAGACTCGTCGGAGGAGTGACGTAGTACTGAAGTAAATTTTCATCAGTTTTGGAGATGACGATAACACACAGAAGATATCGATCACTTACGGCGATGAGTATGCATGCCGCAATGGAACTGGTTAAAAGTCCAATATTGATGCTGCGTGCGACCCCTCAATATGTGTACACGACACGTTGGCGGATTCAATTCACCTGAAGATCATTAGGCGGTTGATAACATTGTCTGTCCTGATAGTGTGGTGGAAGATATTTAGACATAATCGATCGTCCCGTCGCATACCTGATGCGCTCACGTTTTGATACCAGAACGCAGCTTGTGGAGTAAATACCCAAGCGAAACGCTGATGGTCAGGTCGCAGATGATAGTCGTAATCAGGTTCGCTGAGTAGGATTCCTATGGCCAGTAAAGATGACGAATCTAAAGGGAGTAGGTAGCTTACGCGCTGGATTGTTCCTCGCATAGAATCCACTGATGGATAACCATACCTACATGGGACATTTTGATTTTGTGGTACTGCAATAGCTCCGATTTTGATAATACGCACAGCAAAGAAGCAGTAGCTATCAATATGGAGAAGTTGAGTAGAAGTTAGTTCCCAATGTAAACGATGGCGTGTGACAGATGCCCCCACTGACTCATGCCGGCACCTGTTTGGTGGTAAGCAAATGAGACTCAAAAAACCTGACTCACTTACAAAACTGCGCAATAGATGCAGCAATCTAGAAGAGGTTTAGATTCGGGAAGAATACACCTAGTGTAATGGGATGATACATACTATGAATACAACAAGGAACCTTCCCCACGGGCGCCTAGCAGAGACTGAAGAGAATTTGAGCACAGGATCCAGATGAATATGCTCCAATAAGTAGATTTACGACGATAGACTCTCCATGCGTAGAAGCTACAGAAGTTGAATCATATTACGGGAATGATCAATGTACACCAGAGATGTAGTTCATACCATTGGACTACTGTGGTGACGATAACCTTCAGTTACATGTGTGAGAATATGCAACGCTGATAAACGGGCCAAACACACCGTGATCGTTGCCGCACACTGCGTAACGGCGTGATGTGTAAGTAATACTCATATTGCGTGAGGGACTTGCAAACTTGCCGCAAATCCCCTACAAGGAATCAATCAACTTCAAGATGGTTGGTCGTTAGTGTAGGACTTACAAGGTGATGTTGAGTGCCGTCAGTGTCTTCTCTGGCATCTTGCAAACAACATAGACATAGTGTATCGCGTGCGCCAAAAACACCAAATCCACAGCTTCAAATAGGCTGGTTCATTTTGTATGGTGAGTTTACAATGAGGACAAGTGAATCCATACAAGAGAACAAGAACCTGTGAATCATGGATGGATGATAAGGAAAATGGATGGAAGTATCAACCTGCAACGTACTAGCACTTTGAGAAACTTGTGATCTTGGGGGTATGTACGAAAGTAATAAGCTGCTTGCGAGCAGGTAATTCCAAACAGCCTGGGGCGTGAGGTAAGGAGAAAGCATGCTAGAGCATAAATGCCAACACACGCAAAGCTGCCCATCACACCTACATAGGGATGGGACAAATGGATAACGAACAACTTGAGATAGATAATAGAACACACCTGCCAAGAAAGGTCCCTCAATGCTCCCTATATTAACCATTATGCTGGAAAGGTTAGAAGAGATGACACCAAATGAAGCTGCGGTCAGTGGGTTCAAATCCATGAGCAGTGGTGGGTTACGTACTCGACGGTTCTTATTGATATACTCTCACCAAGATATTCTGGTACATCTGATGTATTAAACCATCAGAACCATCAGAACCGGAGTACCAAGTCCAAGTGGGCGCAACAAAACGGGACCCCAGTAGCTTGGATACAATGCTAAAACAGCGGCATCCAGACCGAGAGTGCACAGCATAAAAGTCACTGGCGAAGACACCTGATTGATATTCGATGCAATTCAATCTGGGTCGATGGATGATGTTATTGGCAAGGTGCCGCGTGATCACTGGTACTTACCTGACCAACTTGAAACCGCCCGTCCGGACACAAACTAAATATGGGAGAGCTAGGCAATAACTGGGCTTCAGTAGGTTCGAAGACACGCGGATAGAGTTCGCAAAAGGGCTAAACAGTGTCAGCCCGAGATATTCGGTATTCTCCGTTCGTTGTTTTTGGCCTGATACGTGACGACCAGGGAGAACTAGAGACGAAGAAGCGATTCGATGAACAAATGTGCAGGTTTCTATTTGGTTTTCATTCCATTCATATTGGGATTTTTGATTGAAGAAAGAAAGGAAAGCTTTTGATAGACTTGGAGAGACCGGCCAATCAGACAGAACATGTCAAAATCATAATCAAGTGAACGGTGTGAACTACATCTATATATGTCACCTATGCAATCAACCAGAAAACAAGCACTTATCTCACCTCATTACTAGATCCTTTATCTCCAAAGACCACCTGACAGAATTTAAGCGTATCTTTGTAGGCCCCATCGTGGCCATGTAGTCTTGAACTCTTCCTGAACTAGGAAGAAAACACCCTTCTCACGTAACATAGCAAATGCCTCTTGATGAACACGTTTCATCCCTTCCCACTGGTTATGGTCCATGATCCGATATTCTACTCGTGTCAATTTTCCAAGTGCTGGCTGAAGATAATAGGCTTGGGCGGCGTTCAATGCATGCCGGACCCAATCGTCTTCGTGCACGACGATCTCACGCAAGGGATGCGGACCTTTCAGCGTTCCAAAGAGAGATTCCAAAGCTTCTTGCGTCATACCATCCGTGAGCTCGAGGCGTAAGAGTTTTGGCATGCATGCTAGACTGAGATCAAAGGGTACCTGTGGCTCTAGAGTATTCCTCAGTGTAGTTTCACCAAAAGGGGTATCGAACGCACCGGTTACAGTCCTCGTGCTGAGAATCAGCTCTTCAATTGAAGGGCCTACGACGTTCACGAGCTTCTTGAGGACTGAAGGATGATTCGCATGTACTAAGCAGAGTTTCCGAAGTGCAGAGAAATTCAATGTATTCTCCGCGCGAAAAAGAGCGTCAAGGATATGCGAATTGAGCATTGTGCCCAGTTCGAGCGATTGTAGGGTGGCTCCATCTCTTCGTCCCACTGACAATGCCACGGCGTCGTTTGGATCTTGCGGAACGTAGATCTGTACTAGTCGAAGTGTTTTTAGAGACCGTGAGGAGGAAATGAAGCGTGCGAATTCAGTGGTGGAGGTCATTCTGAAGACCTCAAAATGTAATGTAGAAATCATGGAGCCAGAAAGGAGCGCCAATATGGCAGAAGAAACGATTTGGGGTACGGTGGTCCAATTAAATCCAATGAGTCTTAATTCTTGGACACGAATGAGTCGTGGCAGCAGAGGAGCCAGTAGGAGATCTTCGTCGGAGATACCTGTGTCCTTGCTAGTGTCGTATCTGTATTCACTGATCTGGGTCTTTCGAAGTTCGAGTATAGACACACGCTGTGCCAGAGGAGGATCGGTATGAATACACTCAGTGAAAGCGGTAAGACTCGAAGTTGTACTAGGAGTTGACAAACGAAAAGTATGACAGTAAAGGAGGTGCGCGCGGGCGATATGCGTCCAGGAGCGCTTGACCATGGTACAATTCAGAAGGGTACCTGGGCTCAAACTAAGATATCCCAGTATGATGTCAACGAGCTCTTCAGGAAGATTCATATGTGATTCAAGTTTGGATGTAGCAACTTCGGCTGGTCGTCAGGTCGTCCCGGCCCGGTGCAATGGCCACGAGTCACCCTCGACATCACAATTTGATTGATTGTGTAAGGCTGCTGAAATACCCCCGTTTCGCCAAATTAGTACAGAGCAAAGGAACCATTCGTTATACGAAAAGAAATGAAGGTAGAAATGGCAAGGGATCTATGCTCTACAGACATTATCATGCTGGACACTGGAAAATATTGGATCATTGGTGCATACATCCTTCCGGCCACCTCAATGGAAAGGACATGTTATTATGGGCCGCTGCAACACACGGCATATCTAAGATCTAAGTTGCTATCTGTACTGACTCCATACCTCAATGTCAAGGTACAACTTTGGAGAGAACAGTTGTCATCATCACATTTCGAGCTACTAGCATGATGAGGTGTAGTCCCAATACTCAGGATCTGGTTGTTGATGAAATCACATTTGAGGATGTGCTGAACGTAATTGGAAGCACCATCATTGTCACAGACAAGAAGTTCAAGGCATTGTTGACTCAAGAGAACTGTCCCAGCATTTCTGTCATCCTTTGTTATAATAGCACAGTTCATTGGGAGCTGTGGAGGGTTTTGACACTTCTTAAGATGTTTACAGTTATCCTGACAGACAAACGGTTGATGGAAGTGTAGTAGACAGTTTTGATTATGATTCATAAGATTGGACTGACCAGCATATTAGTACATATTATTGAACCGAGACTGTAGTTGCGGGTAAACCTGCATGTTAGATAAGCAATATAATCAGGTCCATTGAGAACACCATTTTTTTCCACTCACTTAGCAGTGCACATAGTACTTGAGTAATATTATGGCTTATTGAAATTTGAAAGCAAGAAACATGTTCATATTCCAAGAGTCAAGAGATTGGTCTATTTTTTTAAACAATACAACAAAACAAACTTACCCATGATCAAGGAGAACATACAAGAAACAGAAAACAAAAAATGGAGAAAAGAGGGAAACAGAGTATTACATAAAATGAGGGCAAACCCTGTGAGTTGCAAGTTGCAAGGAAACAGACAATTCAATATAGACACATAAGCTTACAACTCCAGAAAGAGAAGAAAACAGAGAATTACATATGGGCAGACACCAAAAAAAAAGCAGACAAATAGAGAAGCAAAGAAAAAAAACAAAAAATTGCAGAAAGGCAAGATTATAGCAAAGGATGGTTAGGATGGTTAGAAACCAAAGGGAAACCTGCAGCAAGGAGTTGATTTCTGCAGACAGACAATGCACATACAACAAAGATTATATAAATGAAAGGAAAACCTGTCAAAGGGTAGATAGCATGGCTCCCCTCCCCCTCAAAAAAAAAAGGATGTGGACAGATAGAGTAGCACATAGAGACAATTTTTGCAGACAAGCACAACAGCAGAAAGCAAAGCAAAGAACCAAAACAAACAAACTAATAAGCAACACACAATACTAACAAAGCAAGACAAATAGAACACAGTTTGTGTCAAACAAAAATCAAAGGGAAAGGCCTTGATCTAATTCTAGATCTCAGAATGGACCAATGTGGACCCAGAGGTGATGCTGTGGGAAACATTAACTTTGTGTGCAACATCAGGGAAACCTACCATCCTGATGGAGAATGTAAATACATGAACTGAGTCTCTACAGGCACAAAATGACATGCTCACAAAGATATCTCTAGACAAAATGATAACAACTAGAGAGCAAGACATCTTGGAAAGACTAAAAGACCTGGATCTTGTTATACTAAATGGAACAGAACCATGAAGACTGCAGTCCTGGAAAATTTACATCACATCAACTAATTGGGAAAGCAGTGGTGGACTACAGTGTGGTCTCATCAGAAGCAATAAGAATGGTCAAGGGGCTTCATATTGATGACCCAACAGATAGGGCTTCAGAGGCATGGGCAGATCATGTATCTATGGTGCTTAGAATGGATATGACACTGTGTACTTGGACTACACAGAGACAGAAGCAAAGAATGAGGATAGAATGGGGTCCATTGGACTCACACATTGAATAAAAATTAAGAGATACAATGGAATCAAAAGGGATGCCAGAAAAAGCACTACAGAGGCTCCATGGCAAAGTTCACAAGGTCCAGGTCTACACAGATGGCTCTTGTTTAGGGAATGGGAAGAATAGAGCATAAGCAGGCAGTGGAGTATACTTTGGAATGAACTCACCTAAGAATAGAGAGAGCACTGAGAGTACCTGATGATAGGCCCCAGAAGTGGCTGAACACAGAAAACACCAAAATACACACTCCCAACATAACACAACTGGTCACATGCCTGGAGCACATGATTTTACTTTTATGTTCCATTCATACTTACATTTATATTCTATACAAGCTGAATAAGCAAAGCTGACCATTACAAAATACACACTATAAAGACCATTTAGTTACTATTCCATTTTTACTGTATAAGTTTTCCATTACCTGCATTGGCAATACACTCCCAACATGAGACAGTCTCACTTATAAATATAAAAACAAAGCATTATGGACTATTCCACATTACAAAACATTACTTACCTTTTGATATAAAAGCACTACTAAATTTAGACTACAGCACAAAAGAATCCACCTCTTTAACCTATACTGCTTGGCTGCTGCTCCACAGAGCTAAAAGTCTTCCTGCTCTAAATGTTTCTCATCATGTACAGCCCTAGTCTAAGGTTCTTCCCTCCTGAACATCTGCCATTGAGCAAAACCTTCATCACTAGTGTGCTAGCCAAGTTGGCTATTGGGCCCCACATACTGCTGACCACTGGCAGTGTTCCCTCCCAATACTAGTACTTGACACTAGTCAATTTCCCTTCTTATTAAGTCCTCTTTTTTCTATATTTCCTAATTCCTTCCTGATCATCTTTCTAACATACATTTATTTGAATAGTGTTTCTGAACCCCTTTTTCCTTAGCTAACTACACAATTCTGAAACCTCTTCTCCTAGATTCCCTTCCCCCTTTGATAAAGTCCATTCCCTACTCCCAAACCCTCTATAGTGGAGTTCTACCTAGAAACCTGCCAGGACAAGCCCTTACAAAACTCACTAGTGCATCTATCTCAAAGACCTGCTTGTTTGGATTGTTGTGTCTTTTGGAGTTGCCTAGCTCCTCAGCCACTCCACACATCTAGACCAGGTTGCATGCTAACATTTTGGAGCCCACTGTGAGGGTTTCACAGGCAGAATACTGCTAAAGACTAAAGCTTAGAAATGAAGGAGGGATGCAGCTGAAGCATCCTCTTCAGCACTAAACCCTCTTCTTTCCATCTTTCTGACTCACTTTTTGCCTTCTCCATCCTCTAAATCATCCTGACCAGCTAACTTGGAGGAAGAACTAGCTGCAGCAGTTAGACACCTTACTCTCAACAACATCTTAGATCTCTTTCCAAGAAGTCTATTTGTTAACTCACTACTATCCTCTCTCTCTCAAAGAAGATCATCAAATTCCACCCTGACCTCTCACACCCAACAACATCTCTGACATCATTGCTGACCAGTTAGTCCTCACAGAACCCAACTCCCCTATTATCCAAACCAGAATGGACAAACACCTGAGACTAATGCCAGCTCCTGGGCATCATACTGCTCCAAAATGAAATGAAGAAAAAGTTCATGAGCTAGCTTAATACTTTCATGAACTGGAGTATTTATTTTGTGATTGCTGCATAACTGACAATTTACAGAAAAAGGACTATGTGGTCAGATATCTGAATTATGACACTGCCAAGATCTGGATGTCAGTTAAAGAGTATGAAGGGCAGTATATGCCTCTTGCTACTAATGCACTCTCAGATCCTGAACCATGCTCTTATACATACAAGCAGTGGAAAGCCAAAATCCATTGGCTGTATCCTAGTTTTGAGTCCAAGGACTGGTATACTTGAAATAATTTAGAGAAGCTGATGGTTGACTTTGTTAACAAGAGCACACCTACCTGAGCTTCTTTCTCACAGTATTACAGAGAGTTCCAGAAGACAGTCAAATGGCTGATCAACAATGGCAAAATGGAGAAGTCAACTGAAAAGGAAAAATTTCAGAAGAGAATCCCGATGATGCTATAGATCAAGATAGCCTAGCCTTTAGAGATTCTCAAACCTGATCACCATCTTGATGACCCATATGAGGTTAATGATGTGTTTAGAGCAGGTGATTGTGCCTAAAAGAAAGTACTACTATTATGGCATCAGTCTCTTCTGCTGGATGTACCAGCAGCATACTGCCCACACCTCCTGCAGCAATATCAAAGCCAGCTGACTCTGGTGACAGGTACATTAAAAAGAAAGAGCTAACCCAAATTATCAGTGATACTTTAGTGTAGGCACTGAAAAGGCTGACTCTGAAAGTAGTGGGTGCCATTCTCAGTGGCAGACCCTTGTTGCCAAAGCTATTTCTGTGGCAAAGCTGGCCACACTATGTTCATGCTATGGTGCCAGTGCTTTGATTTGGAGAACTATATCCAGGCTGGCAAATGCTGATGCAACTACAAAAACAAAGTCATGTTGCCATCAGGAGCTTATGTCCCTTCATACACTAATAAATTGTTTTATAAACACAGTATTGATGAGTGGCATTGCCTTAACCCAGGGAACATTGCCACAGGTAATCTCACTGGCAATCACTGTTCAACAGTAGGAAATGCAGAATATGCAGGCAATCCCAATGCTGATGGATGCATGTTAGCAAGTATTCACTAAATGGTTCATAAAATTGTTCAGAAGCCTTGTGTTGACCAATATATACTAACCACTGAAGAAAGAATACAGTATCATACTGCCAAGCTTAATAAGTGCTCAATATGCTCAGAAGAGGCAACAAAAGACAGATTGCTGACAGGGTTGAGGTACTTATGGCTAAACAGCCACTGGAGGACTATCACTTGATTGACAGTGACAGTAGTGCTGCTGAGCTTAGCTGACCAAGGCAAAACAAAACAAATGATCCCACTAACCCACCTTTAGAGTCTTCTGAAGCTGAGAGTACTCAGCCACCCCAGGACAAAGAGTAAAAAGCCAATGCACTCCTTGGTAAAAGATGTACCCAAAGAAGACCCCCCTATTCATCCTTTTTCAGGTATTTCTAACAGGTATCAGCCACCTATGACCAAAAATGTCAGCTATCCCAATAAGTAGCAGAATGGCACCTATAGAACAGTGTCACTTGCATTAGCTAAAGAGCTGGAGTAGTCCAATGAGGTCTTTCAAAGGATTTGAGCATAAGACTTCAGGCTCACAGTAGAGGAAGCAGTAACAATATCACCTAGTCTCAGGACTCAATTTTGGGAAATGGTGACTCCTCAACAGATATTAAATGCTAACATAGCAGTAATTGCCAGAATTACAGATGGAATAGACAATGCCCTATCTGCCATCAGCAGACAGCTGATGGAAAACAGTTATCAATTGAGAGGGTACACCTTTTACAGTAATGCTGACATGCATTGTGGGGTCAATCCTGATCACAAACACATCTGTAGAGCATGGGACCCAATAGAAGTATATCACTAGCACCATTCTCAGGAATGGCAATGCAACATCTTGACCATTGCCAAGGACACTGATTTCTTATGATCTCTCCTTGCCATCATTGATGGCAAAGAACAAGTAGAATGTATAGTGAACAGTGGTTCACAAATCATTTCTATATAACATCATCCTTAATATGCAGAGCACAGATGGTGCCATTGACCCATTCTGAGGCTTGGCATGCAATGCCATGTACCATTGCTGGCCTCACCTTGTATTTGCAGATTCATGTGATTCACCAACCTGCATATGACATCTTACTGAGTAAACCATTTGATATGCTAACCTGCAGTATAGTCCAGATGCTTTCAGCCAACAAGACAGTCATACCAACCCTTCCTCCTAAAAACAACCCTCCCTTCCAAAAACAACTAAGCCTATAAACAGACAGTGTCAATACAAAAAACACAAATTCCCTTTTTTTCAGTAGTCATATACAAGTACTCAGGAACAAGGTACTGCCTACTTTACAGTATGTAATTTGCAACACCCTCTACAAAGGTGTATTGCCCAAGAAACCCCCACTCTCCTCTACTATACTCTATCTCCAAAGTCCAAGTTAAAGCTGAATGATTGGGAGGGTCAGGTCCACTGAGATGTCCTTCTAGTCAGGAAAGGCATCAGGAGCCATTCTGCTTTCCTTCTGCCAGCTCAACACTAACTCATACTCCTGAACATAACACATCAAGGCATTATGCTCTTGAATTCTCTCAATTACCTTTTGCCTCACCAACTCAAACCACCATCTCAGCTCTTCCAACCTCTCCTCCCTTGACATGATTCCAAGACCTTATTAATCTTGCATGCCCTTGCTGAGCCCTTACTGGTACCTCCAGTCCTCCAGGCAAAAAGAAGGAATCCTCTGGTTGGAGGAGAGAAGGGGGCTAGTTGGCTTGAGTGGTTGGCTAGAAAGATAAGTTAAGCCAATGATAGGCATAATCCCTAACAAATATGTACTTACCTTTGGGAGTTCTACCTTCTCCTAATTCTTCATTTTGCCTCCTTCCTCTCCTTCACTCCTGCTAGTCTCAACAGTTGTCTCTTGCAGAATGGGTGTCTCCTTCTTCAGCTTGGATACAGTGGGAGGTGGCTTTGTGATCACCACTGTCAGCTTGCCAACACTGGTGAGAGTGGTGGCCTTGAGCCAGGATGGGCCAGCAATGGGCTGAGATGCTGACAGTCTTATAGCTATCAGCTTCTTCCTGATGAGTTTACTCTTCTTTCTGACTTCTCTTTTCTCCCTATGCTCCTGCTTGACCTTTTTGATCTCCCTTGCCTGGTCCTTTTCTTCTTCCTCACTCTCCACTATCTTCTTTGACTTTACTACTTACTGACCTCTTCCTGTCTCTGATAGGGCTCACAGCTGTGCATCAGCTGAACTTAGCTTTTTTATCCCTCTCTAATTGATAATAAGCCATTGGGAGGCCCTTTGCTGCTAGGTGAGCTTTGGCAGCCTCCACAATTGCTACCTGCTGTGCCAAAGTCATGGCATCAGTGAGTGGCTTCTTCTGCACCTGCTGCCCCACTCCTTTCCACAGACACTCTTGGCCTTGGTATAGCACCTGAAGCAAGGTCTGTCTCCTGACAGATACTAGCACAAGTCAGCTGTGTTCTTGGCAATACACTGATCACATTGAGAAATAGTCAGTAAAAGTCAGAACTACTACTCCAAGCCAAACTTACTTGCACCATGCTGCTTGCAAACCTGTTCCTGCTTCTTGCAGGAAGCCAGAGTGATTTTGGCCTTGTTACCTGCTGGAATTACCTCTCTTCTCTCCAGTCCCTCATCCTTCACCATGTTCATCAGCTTTGGTAGCAATTAGGCCAGTAGCTTGGGAGTTCACCTAAAAAGAAATCAGCCAGTGCTCAAAAGTTAAGTCTTGCTGCTTACCTCTGTCAAGAGAGTGAACCCCTCCACTTCTTCTTTCTCTTCCTCTGCTACATCTTTTCTTGAGCTGACAGTGCTTCACTCCTAGATGGCAGTGCCAGAAGTGCCTGAGCTTTTTTCTTCTCATCCAGATCATCATAGAGCTAGGGTTAAAGTCAGCTTTCTAGCGGCAAAGGAAAAGTACACTTACAATCATTGGTGGACTTACCTCTTGCCCCCCAGCTGCCACCATCAGTAAGGAGGCTTCAGTTCCTGATCCTGAAGCCATAGGAGCATTCCTGATTGCCTCCACCTCAAAAGCCAGCTTGATAAAATGCATCAGCTTCACCTGCTTTTCAATGCAAATGGCATGTTTGTAAGGGGATCAGCCATCCATGAGAACCATAGCCACCAGCCACCACCTGGCCCCCTTCCCCAGAAGGCAGCAAGTGGCAGGCAAACCAGGCACTAGGAAACTGGTGGGCCCAAGGTGGGCAGTGAGTGAGAGGCATAGAGGCGAGAGCAAGCAGGAGCTGAGGCCATCACTGAAGGCACTCACAGTTGTGTTGATGTATAGACCCAGAGACACTGCTATTGACAGGACTGGGGATGTACCATGCCCCAGTCCATTCTATATACTACATCAGCTAGTGCTATGACTAATCCCTATATGCTAAGCAGGAGCCGCTGACTATGAGCTATTGGCTAAGTGGGCCGGTATGTATTAGTGATGCATAATTGTCAACTATCAGCTGATGTACTAGGCTTACCGAGCATGCCAATGCTGAGAGTGCTGACATGAGCCAGACTTACCAACCAGGGCTTGACAGAGGCTGTGCTAGTGACATAGGGTGGCCATGAGGCCAGCTGACCCAAATAGTGCAGAAGACATTGATGGGAGGTGTCAGAATAGGGCTGGGTGGCCTGGGAGACAGCTAGAGTTGCCTGAGAAGGCGATGCTGAAGATCTGGAGCTAAGCTGAGCTAGAGATGGACAGTCTGAGGACAAGTCCCCTGACAATGTTCCCAAGAGGTCTGCCAACTATTAGGAAGTTGTCAATAGGAAGGTAAAACAAAAGAGCTAAAAACTCACTACAATCTTTCTAACCTCCATGCACCAAGCTTCCTTTTTGTGCATGCCTCACATCTTAATGCACAACATTCTCATCTCATCCTGCTTCTGCCACTGCATCAAGTTTATCTGATAATCATTCCAGATGCCCAATAGAGTATCTGTAAGGGCAACCTTTGAGAGCTGTGGCTCAGTCACACAGCTGGCAGAGGGAAATCCAAAGTATATTGAGTGTTGTACAAATGACTACTAGTCTAACTACTTACCTGGCAGAGGGAAATCCAAAGAGAACAAGTCTGAGGATTCCCTATGCCAGGAGCAACACTTCAGAAGCTTCTGATGCATGGGAAGGAACTGTACAATACACAAAAGCCACAGTCAGCCACAAGGAAAACCTAAATTGGCAAATCTCTGAAAATGATCAAACTCCAGCAGTCAAAAGAGGAAGGTGTTCCTAAAAAGGAAACCCCTTCTAGGTCTGCCAGATTGGGAACTTGTTTAGATTATTGACAGAGTAAGATTGAAGCTAGAGAGCTGAAAGTAGGACCAAAAAGGAGGGCTGAAGAAGAAGAATAAAGGAAAATCATAGTGGAACAGAGAGGTGAAAGGTGGATGGGCATGCCAGCAGAGGAGGCAGAGGGTCATATAAAGCCCTTCCTGAGCATATTGTCAAGATAATTCTTGAGCATTGATAGCATGCTTGATCGCCTAGATGCATGCTAGAAAGAGAGGTCTACATGAGCTCTTGTTCCAAGACACAAACAACCCTATCCAAAGAATGTAGGTAGATTGTAGGCTACCTATAAGGAATTGATGATAAATCCAAAGCACAATGTAAGTAAGGTGGGCTCTGGCAGGGTCCTAGAGAATCAAACTGTAGGCGATGTAGGGATAGCTTTTTGTTGGCTAACTAAGCTAATAAACTTGGTGAGCTAAGGGACTTTGTAACTAAACTATGGTAGGTTTGTGAGATGTGGGGAGAATAGTGGTGAAGGAAGTAGATGTGCCAATGGAAACCTTCAAGGTGCTAAATTCCTCCTTTCTGAAATTAGTTTTGGCGACAGTCTTGCCAACCGATGTTGCCAACCACTATTGGCAACGCTTCTTGCTGATAGTTACTGGTGATGGACTTGGCAACGGTTATTGCCAACAAGCTTGGCGATCCTTCTTGCTAACAATTGTTAGCAACTGACTTGGCAACTGTTGTTGATTTTGCCAATTATTAGCAATGGGCTTAGTGACAGTTGTTGCCAACAAGCTTGGTGATAGTGGCTGCTGTTGATTTTGCTAACTGATGTGTGACTTGTATAGGAGGGAGAGGACCTTGGATAAGGCAGCGGTGGTGGAGGCAGAGGCAGCAAAGGCAGTGGGTGTGGCTGGTTGGTATGCAGGTAGACACCCCTGTTAAACTATGCCTCAAAAGGTGTGGCGCTACCGCTGCAGGCGCTTAGCACTGGGCTTTAAACTATGCCTCAAAAGGCGCATAGACTTATTGCAATGGCAACATAGTTGCTTAGCAACAGGTGCCAAGCACGTAGTTTGCCTTGGAAGAGGCGACGTAGACTTAGAGCATTTAGAGACTTGGCAGAGGTGGCGCTAACAATAGCTGCCAACCAACTGTGTGAGGGCGATGTAGAGTGTAGAGCGTAAGACATAGGGCATGGTGAGGAGGAACTCCTCGTGTAGAACATTTAGAACATTGTTTTCTGACGTTGTTGTATTGTTTTCTCTACTTTTTGTACACCTTTTATACTACTAGGGCAGAAAAATTAGTAAGCGCACCTAT
>JABAKA010000080.1:0-32208 GCA_018857285.1 Termitomyces sp. Mi166#008
GCAATCTGTTCTGCTGTAATATTTAAACCTTTGTACCATGTTAGTCATTCCTTAGTCTTGATATTGCCAACTCTTTTATCCAAGTCTGTTCTACTCTTATTGTCATACTAAGTCTTCCAGTCCTTCTCAATCTACTCCATTTTCCATTTTCACTTGCCAACGTTGCTCTAAGTCCTCTGATCAAACTTTCTCTTGTTGGACTTTGCATCATCAACACTCAAACCCCAACTTCTCTGTGTGTCTTGCATTCTCAACAACTAAGACCACTTCAACACTTCATAAGTCTATATGCCAGTTCACATATCTCTCTGACTAGTGGATTATTGCTCTAGGTGAGAGCCCCCAGGTCAGTAGAACCTGACACACTCATCCTGAGAGACATGAGTTTCCTTTCAGCCTCAGCAACCATGTCAAACATGCTGAACTTGAAGGAGAATTTGTTAATAAACACCTGCCAGTTTGTGAAGAGAGAGTGGCCAGGGTTGAAGCAGAGAATGGCAGTGTCCAATGCAATGCCTTGCAAGTAGGACATGGCAAACACAACCTGTGCTTGGTCAGAAGCAAAAGTGTATAGCTTGCCCTGAAACATAGTCAAGCACTGAACAAGAAAGATTCATCACTTTTAAGGGTTGCACCACTGAAGGGTTCAGGTTTTTGAATGTCTAGCCATCCTTTACATGCAAGAGCCTCATGCATACTACCAGGGTCACCTCAATTGTTGTTGTTCTGGGCAAGGGCACCAGCATTGTAGTAACAGTAGTAGTGATTTCTGGTGCTACCATGCGGTGGAAACATGCTGATCACTGGTCCCCATCTGCTGAGGGGTCCATTGTTTAGAGAGTCTGCCTGGAAAAACTCCTCCTAGTGCTCCACTGCCAAGGGGCAGGCCACTAGGCAACCAGTTGGGGGGGCCGCTGCCCAGGGGCCCAGAAGGTGGTCAAGAGGGGAGAGCGCCACCCAGGTTACCTGTGTTACCTGCACTGAAGGGAGAAAAGCCATATGCTGAGCCATATCTCAAAGGAGGAGGTGCCCCCAGGCCCTGTAGAGCAGCACTGAGTTCAAAACCATTGATTAGATTGAATCCTTGGTCTTGAGAAACCCAAGCCAAAACTGGTTGTCAGGAGTCAAGGAGTGCAGCATTGCCAGTTGGACCAGTGGATGGTCATGGTAGCTCAGTCATAGGGGCAGTAGTTGGAGGGGGGGAGGCGGATCTCTTTGGGGTGGCTTAGCAAAGCAAGTACAGGTTTGAGGTAGAAGCAATGGTGGTGGGAGAGCTCAGAGATCCAAGTGCAGAGATTTTTCACATTGGAAATTCATGTGAGGAGGCTGATCTTATTCAAATTCAGGGTGGGCCTGCTCTGGGGCTGTGCCAATGTTAGGTTTGTTAATATAGCTCAGTGTATGTTCAGAGCAGACATCTTTCTTGATGGGCACAGGGGATGCTTGTGAGGCAAAGTGTCATGGAGGGGGTATGGAAATAGGGGGAGTGCCCAGGGGTTGATCCCAAGTTGAAAATGGATGGGTAATTGGCACCAAGTTTGATCAGGATCATGCCAAGAGGCCTACTTTACGTGCTGCTGCTTGTTCAAAGAGTCTTCCAGAGGGGTTAAAACCTCAGAGAAGGGTTGAAGCCACTTCCAGGTTATTTCAATGTCAATTGTCTGAGTTGGTGGCAGCAGGTTTTGGAGCAGTGGTATCAAGAGCACGCTGAGCCATAGGTGTTCTCTTTTGAACGTGGAAGGAGTACATGGTGTTGGTCAAATTCCCAACCTCACCTGGCAAGGAGAAAAAGTGGATCTCAGTGACTAAATCATGCAACTTGTCATGCAGCAAGGCATCACCCTGTGGAAGTCTGAGCTGATGTGGTGAGAGATCTCCTCACTCATAAAGCTCAGAAAATGTCAAAATGCAATCAGCCCAGACCTCTGTAGTGGCCTTTGATGCAGGGTGCCCCAAGTTCTTAAAAAAGTCCTGGGTCCTTAGGGAGAATGCTTCTCACAAGAGGTGGAGCTCCTTTAGGATTGTGTTATGTTGCCAAGAATATTCTGCCCATTGTCTCACACACTGGAGCAGGGGGTCACCATCATCCTGAGACATATTTTCTTGTTCTAAAGGGGTCAAAGAAGTGCAAACAGCCAGAGCTGCCACTGGAACCTGACAGTGAGGCTGGTGAGTAACAGAGGTGGTGGGGGGCTGAAAGCCATCCCATCCACTTGAGTACACTGGTCCTGCCATGGGTGGAGCAGTGCTGGTGAGTGCCAAAGCAGTCCACACCTGGTTTGGAGCCTCAGGCAGCACTCCAGTATAGGTTTGAGAATCCAAACCTTGTATGGTGGAAGGTGCCAGAGAGCACCAGTCAATGCCAGGACCTCAACTGATCAAAGGTCTCAGCAAGTACCCAGTTTGATCCATTGGCCAGTAGCAAGTCAGAGGATACAATGCAACAGGTATGACAGGCTACTGCTGGCTTAGAGGAGTGATAGGATTGTTGGCTGAGTTTGGAAAAATTGAGTGGCTGTACTGATCAACTGTATAGGTCATGGTCAGCCAATAGTTTTGAGTATAAGTTGCCATTCGAGCTAACCAATGAGTGGGGGTAGTCTTGATATTATGTCAGGTCCTGCTGACCCAGGAGCTCTCACCTAAAGCAATAACCCACTAGTCAGAGAGATCTGCAAACTGGCACATAGACTTACAGGGTGTCAAAGTGGTCTTAGTTGTTAAGAATGCAAGATGCACTAAGAAGTCAGGATTTGAGTGTCAATGATGTAAAGTTTGATGAGAGAAAGTTCAATCGGAGGACTTAGAGCAGCATTGGCAAGTGAAAATGGAAAATGGAATAGATTGAGAAGAACTGGAAGACTTAGTATGGCAATAAGAGTAGAACAGACTTGGACAAAAGAGTTGGCAATATCAAGACTAAGGAATGACTAACATGGTACAAAGGTTTAAATATTACAGCAGAACAGATTGCTGGAACAACATCAGAGAGGGTCAAGGGGGGGTGCCAAGACATGCAGCACAGAACTATATGGTCAGTTTGCAGGTAGTCAGATGTGGAGGTGAGCTGCAACAAGCCATTGTGGCATGTTTTGGGGATGTCATCCCAAAAGGAGCATTGGAGATGTGATCAGAGATGCAGATCAGATTGGTGATGCAAGTGGCTGATGCATAAGGCATGTTGGGACACATCGGTGATGGTGAGGAAGGTGCATGGTAGAGAAGTCATACAGGATGACAAGGCAAAAATGATGGATCATGACACCTATACACTGCTGGACTGTAATATGCTCAGACCCAAAGACAGAGTACACAGTGTAACTCCAGTGGAACTTGTCCCCATCAGCTGCTTTGACCAACACTTGCCACACATCAAAGTGAGGCCTTTTTACTATACCATTAGCTCTTTTGTTATACCCTGAGATGCAGATATAGTTGATGTTATACTGTTTCACCAGGTAAGTCATGGCTTTCATGATGGGAGCACTGTTGTCAGTAACAATCTTGTGAAAAGATCCTCATCAGCAGATGATGTCCTCAAAGATCCACTTGGTGATAGTCTTGGTATTTTCTCGCTGAAGCATGCAGAATTCTGGCCAATGTGTCAATGAGCATCTACCTTGGATGATATACTTGTATCTTTGGGAGGGAGGCATGAACATGATGTCGATGTAGATTTTACTGAATAAAAGTGTGGGAGTGGAAACAGTTGGTGGAATGAGAACCTTGGTGGTTTGGTGGATTTGGCAGAGGTGGCATGTTTTAATATACCATGCAATGTTTGGTGTACCTTAGGCCATCAAAACCTCTCCAACAGCGCTGCTCAGGTAGCATAAAGGCCTCTGTAACCAAGGCCATTGTGCATTTGGGTCAGTATTTTTATCTGGCTAGAGGGCTCAGCTACCAGCTTGTGGGCTCCTGCATAATCCTGTCACCACAGGCAACTGTTATTAAAGAAGAAATTCATGGCATACTAAATGAACTTCACATATTCCTTGTCCTCCATGCTGATGAGCCATTTAGTGTTGGTAAGCCACTCCCTTACTTTTTCTAGCCACTGCTCCTCTAATTGAGCTTTGGCACTCCTTGGGATCATGTCATAAGTGAGTGTCTAGTTATCATCCTGTAGTTCTTGTGGCTCTTCTGTAGTGAGCCTAATAGGTGGAATATCCTCCTTGTTTACATTGCCATTGGCTTCATCTATTGGGAAGATTCTGGCATTTGTTAGCTGAAATACTGGTGGAAAAAAGAACAGGATGGTAAGGGACTATTGGTGGAATTAGGGGGTTGGTCAGCTGTACAAGCCAAAGAAACAGTGGGACCAGCTGGATCAGGTGCATAAAGCCATACATCCTGTCCACCCAATCTTCATAGACTTTGTTGTCACTGTTGTTAGGCTCAGGATTGTCAGGCTGGTGAGGCCGTTGGAATAGTCCATTGGGATTATGGAAAACTCCCTTGACATGTACTAACTTGAAGTGGAATATGAGGATTGCAACAATCTAATGGTTTATGCTAGCCAATGGTTGCACATCAGAGTTTGCAAGCATTCCCTTTATGTAGTGTGCATCAACTTCCACAATGAGTTTTCACACACCAATGAGGCAAATTCTCATGGCTTGGAATGCCCAGAATAAACCATATAGCTCAAGCTTCAGCTGGCTATAGCAGGCTTCCTGATTGTTAAGGGTAATAGACCTAAACTTATTATACCAATGATTTTCTTGGTGTCAGCTTGTACTTGGCAAAGAAAGAACTTGGCTGCAATGTAAGAAGTGTCAACAGCAAGGACAATGGGATCAGGAGATAAATAGTCCAATGGCACTAGAGGGTTAGCCTCTTTCAGTGCCTGGAGTAGATCTCTTTGGGCAGCAATCTGTAAAGCACCAAATTCAAAAGGTGCATCTTTTCAGGTTAGCTTTTGTATATGATGAGCATGATCAAAATTTTTAATGAATATCCATAGCACCCCAAGGGTACCCAGGAAGGCTCAGACTTCACTGATATTGTTACATACCCCCCAGTGCTTCAACAGCACAAGACAGCTTTTGTCAGAAATACATCTGTCAGAAGTGCAAACATGCCCTAGAATTTTGAACCTTTCAGCACAGAGGATTAGTTCCTGGCCTGAGAACGTGCCCCCTGCATATTTCATCCTCTGAAGCACCTGGTTGAGTACTTCAAAGAAATCCCATAATGCCAATTGAATGTTCAGATTGGCAGAATGAGTCTTGGGAACACCATTGACTAATTTCCAGTCTCTAGAACCCTTGACACCTACATCATCAATAAAAGATAACACATGGAGGGGGATTTCAGGTTTAAGAATGAATACCACATCATCATGGAAGATGGGTACTGAATTGCACCATTCCATTGGCAAAGCAACTAGCTGCAAGGTGCCATAGGGTGTCTGGAAAGTGGTCAAATCTTGGGATGAGGGGTGAATTAACCATTTGTCATAGCTGATATATAAATCTAGGGTTGCCCCACAGATTCTGCCAGCAAAGGATTTGGCAACATGATTGGGAAAGAGCAGGACTCCTGAATGGCAGATTGTAGCTCTATTTAGTGGTTCCAAACTGTGGACCAACCACAGTTTGCCATTCTTTTTGAGGATGCAAAACCATTTGGATCTGTAAGATGAGTTAGAGAGTTCATATACTCCTGCACTGATTTTGTCATGAATTATCTTGCAGATTTTGGATTCTAGAGCTGGGGGCTGGGGGAATTAGTCAGTTATGTTCAGTCCAAGGAATATGGGGAACTGTTGGGAAGATTATTGGTGGGAAGTATTTGGGTTTGAAAAACCCCTTTTCTTGCACTTCCCAAGCAAAGGCCTCATTCTGCTTTGCCATCATGTCAACAAGGACATTTAGCTCAGCTTTATGAAGAAAACCAGTATCATGTTCCTTAATGAACTGATCTTTCCTTTCCTGGGTAAAGCAGCCTGTCAGGGTAAAAGGTTTAGGGTTATGGCCCAAAGCTGGCATTTCAGCTAAAGGGTCCCCATGAATATGTCATTCTACATGTAAATCTTCAGGCACCATGCCAGCCACAGGTTTAAACTTCAAAGCAACCAGCTTGTACTTTTTCTTGATTTGAACTCCCTTCCTTTTGGGAGCATCAGCAACAAAGCTGCCAACAGTCAGCTGTTCAGGAGTGCTAATTGAGTTAGTGCCTTCCCCTGGATTTGGGTTGTAGGGAGGAATAGGTGAGTGGGGTACTTGTTCAAGAATGAGAGAGTCCATAACTAAATAAGTGTCTTTGGAAAGGGAAAGTTGTTGCAAATGGGTTTGAAAGAATTTGGAAGTGGTAAGGTATAGGTAAGCTAAGGATGGATTGCCTGTGTCAGGTTGAGAATTGTCTAAAGTTAAAAGAATAGAATCGTCAAGAGGAGTATAAGAAACAAAATGAACTTTTTGGTTAGAGTGGTCAAAGTCCAGCATTATTGCCACATCTCTGAGGTCATCTAGATTCTCATCATCAATGAGGAGGAAAGGAACACTGGGTTTTGGGAATATCAGTTGGGATGAACCTTGAGGGCTTCTGGTTTTAGCATAAATGCTGTCACCATTCAAACATCACAACAATTTGACTGTCCTCAGTGTTTGGGTCAGTAATAGTTATGACAGTTTCATCAGCTGAATGCATCTGAACTATACTGTGAGTTAGCACATCAAATGGTTTACCCAGCAAATATCATATGCAGGTTGGCAAATCATGTGAATCTGCAAATAAAGAGTGAGGCCAGCAATGGTACATGGTACATTGTGTGCCAAGCCTCAGGATGGATCTATGGTGCCATTGGCACTCTGCATATTTAGAATAACATTAGGGTCATAAACAAGACCCAAGTGGTGAGCAATCTCTTCTGACATAAAAATGATTTGAGATCCACTGTCCACTATACATTCTACCTGTTCTTTGCTGTCGATCACAACAAGGAGAAATTATAAGGAATCAGTATCCTTGGCAACTGTCAAAGTGTTCCATTGCCATTCTTGAGGGCAATGTTGGTGGTATACTTCTATCATATCCCACACCCCATAGGTGTGTTTATGGTCAGGATGAATCCCATGATGTGTGTTGGTATTACTGTAAAAAGTGTATCCTCCTGATTGGTAATTGTTTCCTGCCAGCAGTCTGTCAATGGCAGGAAGTGCATTGTCCATTCTATCTGAAATTTCAGCAATAGCTGCCATATTAGCATTTAATACCCACCATGGGGTCACCATCTCTCAAAATTGTGTTCTGAGGGCAGGCAATATTGCTACCACTTCTCCTATGGTGAGTTTGAAGTCTTGTGCCCAGATCCTTTTAAAGATCTCATTGGACTACTCCAGCTCCCTAGCTGATGCAGGTGACACTGTTTTCAGGGCATCTTCCTGCCACTTGTTGAGATAGCCTATATTTTTAGTTGTTGGTGGCTGATATCTATTAGAGACACCCACAAAAAAGTGGATAGAAGGTGTTTCCTCTTTGGGTACATTTTCCACTAAGGGATGCATTGCCTTTTTGTCTTTGTCTTGCAGCTGTGGAGTGTCCTCAGCTTCAGAGGACCCTAAAGATGGGTTAGCTGTTCTGTTTTGCCTTGTTTGGCTAGGCCCAGCAGCACTACCATCACTGTCAATCAGGTGATAGTCCCCCAGTGGTTGTTTAGCCACAAGAACCTCAACCCCATCAGCAACCTGCCTTTTGTTGCCTTTTTTTAGCATATTAAGCTTATTAAGCTCAGCTGTATAATACTCTATCTTTTCTTCTGCAGTTAGTATATATTGGCCAACCTGTGGCTCCTGAACAATTTCATGAACCATCTGTTAAATGCTTGCCAATGAAGCCTCTATAGGCATTGGGATTGCCTGCATATTCTGCATTTTCTGCTGTTGGCCAGTGTCAAAATTGGCATTACCAGTGAGATTATCTGTGGCAATGTTCTCTGGGTTCAGGCAATGCCACTCATTGATCCTGTCTTTATAGAATGATTTGACAGAGTATGAAGGGATGTAAGCTTCTCACAGCAACATGACTTTGTTCTTGTGGTTGCACCAGCATTTGTCAGCCTGAATATAGTTCTCCAGGTCAAAGCACTGGCCCCATAACATGGACATAGTGTGGCTGGCTTTGCCACAGAAATGGCAAAGGTCCTTCAGCAACAAAGGTCTACCACTGAAAATGGCACTCAATGCTTTCAGGGTCAACCTTTCCAGTGCCTGTGCTATAGTATCACTGATAATTTGCATTAGATCTTCCTTTTTTAACATATCTGTTACCAGGGTCAGCTGGTTTTGGGATCACCACAGGAGGCACAGGCTGCCACCAGTATGCTTAGCAGGAAAAATGGATGCCATGGCAGTCATACTATCCTTTAGATGCCAATCTCCCACTCTGAACATGTCATCAACTTCATACAGGTCATCAAGATGGTGATCAGGTTTGAGAATTTTCAGACGTCGACCTATCTTGATCCATAGTGTTGTCTGGATTCCTTTCTGGAATTTTTCTTTTCAGCTGACTTTTCCATTTTACCATTGTCAATCAATCATTTGACTGTCTTCTGAAACTCCCTGTGATACTGTGAAAAAGAGGCTCAGGTAAGTGTGCCTTTGTTAACAAAGTCAACCATATTTCAAGCATAACAATCCTTGCATCCAGAACCTGGATACAGCCAATGAATTTTGGCTTTCCATTGTTTGTATGTATAATAGCATGGTTTGAAATTCAGGAGTGCATTAGTAGTAAGAGGCATATACTGCCCCTCATACTCTCAAACTGACATCCAGATCTCAGCAGTGTCATAATTCAGATATCTAGTCCTTTTTCTGTAAATCGTCAGTTACATGGCAATCATGAAATAAATACTCCAGTTCATGGAAGTATTGTGCTAGTTCACAAACTTTCTCTTCATCCCATTTCAGAGCAGTATGATGCCCATGAGTTGGCATTAGTCTTGGGTGTTCTTCCATTCTTGTCAGAATAACAGAAGAGTTGGGTTCTGTCAGGATTAGTTGTTCAGCAATGATGTTGAAGATATTATCAGGTGTAAGAGGTCAGGATGGAATTTGGTGATCTTCTTTGAGAGTGAGTGGGGAGAGGGGCAAGTTAATGGACAGCCTTCTTGAGAAGAGATCAGGTATATTGTTTTCTAACTGCTGCAGCTAGTTCTTTCTCCAAGCTAGCTGATCAGGATAGTCCAGTGGATGAGGAAGGCAGAAAGTGAGTAGGAAAGACAGAAAGAGGAGAATTTAGTGCTGAAGAGGATGCTTTGGCTGTGTCCCTCCTTTTCTTCTGAGCTCTAGTCTCTAGCAGTATTCTGCCTGTGAAACCCTTGCAGTGGGCTTCAAAATGATGGCATGCAACCTGGTCTAAACATGTGTAGTGATTGAAGAGCTAGGCAACTCCAAAGGACACAACAACTCAGACAAGCAGGTCTTTGGAATAGGGGTGCACTAGTGTGTTCTGCAAGGGCTTGTCCTGACAGGTTCCTAGGTACTAGAACTGTACTGTGGAGAGTTCAGGAGTAGGGAATGGGTTCTATCAAAGGAGAAAGAGGAATTTAGTGGGAAGAGGTTTAGTGACCATGATCAGCTAAAGAAAAAGGTGGTCAGGAACACTATTTAAATGGTTGTATGTTGGGAAGACAATCAGGAGAATGATCAGGAGGGGTATAGGGAGTAGAGGGAGGAGGGAATTATTGTGAAGGGAATTTGGTTGGTGTCAAGTACTAGTTTCAGGAGGGAATGCTGCTAGCTTGGCAGTACATGGGGCCCAATGGCCAACTTGGCTAGCACACTAGCAATGGAGGTTTTGCCCAATGGCAAATGTTCAGGAGGGAAGAACCCTGGACTAGAGTTGTATGGAATGAGAGAAGCATGGAGCAGGAAGACTTTTTATTCAAAAGAGCAGCAGCCAAGTGGTATAATTTAAAGTGGTGGATTCTTTTTTGTAGTGTAGTCTAAATTTGGTAGGGTTTTTATATCAAAAAGTAAGTAATATTTTGTAATGTGCAATAGTCCAAAATGCTTTGTTTTTGTATCAGTAATATTGATAAGTGAGACTGTCTCACATTGGGAGTGTATTGCCAACATGGGTAATGGAAAACTTTGTACAATAAGAATGAAATTGTAGGAAATTGGTCTTTGTAGGCATAACTTGTAATGCTTGGCTTTTCTTATTTGGCTTGTATAGAATAAAATGTGAGTATGAATGGAAGTAAAATCATATGCTCTTGGCATGTGACTAGTCACATCACATCAGGAGTGTATATTGAGGTGTTTTCTGCGTTTAACCATTTCTGGATCCTATCACCAAATGCAGTAAGGTTGTGGCTGAATTAAGCATTGTCATTATAAATACAAGGCTGTTCAATTGTGGCCAGATTAAGCATTGTCATTATAAATACAAGGCCACAATCAAACACAGTAAGATTGTGGCCAGATTAAACATTGTCATCATATATCTAAGGCCTCAACCTCACTTCATTCAGTTGGGGCTGGATTAAACATTGTGTTGGTGGAGGGTTTGAGAGCAAAGCCTCCAACAAGCTGCAGATCCATGCTGAAGGCATGGGATTGCAACTCATAATGTTTTAAGAGAGGGAGGGGTGTAAGCATGTTTTACATCAGCAACTGTCCCTACTTGATAAATTGGACTCTGTATTAGGTAGCTCTTGACATTGTACAACTATCTCTGCTTCTATACTGTTAAACTCTTTGAATATACATGTTGTGCTAGTTCTGTTTGTGAACCACTTTAGAGTGTGCCCACAGATGTGTGGGCTTCCAGTTGTTGACTTAATCCACTGTATAACTGGACCAAATCTCATCTATATGCAACTTGACATGGAATAGCACTTTCCAAGACATAATACAACAGAATGAACAACTTAGATTCTTCAAAAACAGCTTGAGGAATTTTGTAAGTCTCAAAAACATCTTAAAAGACCTTTTTTGGAAGTCATGTGATTAGATCAAGTTTGAATGGCGCATACCTTATAGATAATATAAATAATCTACAATAATCACTGCTTTAGGAAGTTATGCTGATGGTTATATCATTGATCACAGTTCTAAAATAGAAAAATTACTGCCATCAAAATACATATTCTGATTCTGATTGGGTTCCTGAACAGACCCTTAATTAAGTAAATGTCTACTGAACATCATATATTCTAGATGTAAATCTGTGTATGGAATCCTGTAAGCATTTCCACTGACTCAAAGTGCCCTGATCCCCTTTACAGCCATTTGCATAATTGTTGGCACTTGTAGTCAAATAGAAGAGATTATAAATGTCAACTCTAAATTAGGGCTATCATCATATTTCTTGTCTTTGTTGACACCAGCAACATTGAGCTGTACTTTCAATGTCCATGCCATTCTGTAAGATCTCCCAAGACCTCAAACTAGCTGCTATCCAGCTCTATGAGCAAGAATTACTGCCTCTATGTGATATATTAGACTGCCTTTGGATCTCTCAGTGTACCTTCTACCAAATTCTCAATCTCTGGCAAACAACAGGCAATGTCATGAGGCACACAAATGGAATTTTGAGGAATACTAAGGCTTTTGCACTTTGAAGATATTGATTACCTCAAATGGATGACCCAACACTGACCTGACTGGTTTCTTGATGATTTGATGAAGGAGATTGGCTAACCGATGCTGATGATCCTGTAGCCAATTATTCTTTGGAAGAAGTAGATCTCAAAGCTATGTGAGCTTTCCATGACCAAGAAGTTTATGTGTACAGATGAACAAAGATTGAGAATCTAGAAGACCTACCAGGCATGAAATCATCACCATTATTCATTGTATGGCAGAAAAATAAAGCTCAAGTAATCACTGACCATTTGGCTTCAGGCCTAAATGATGGCATCCCAAAGGTGGAGGCAAAAGTACACTGCAATGACATGCAAACCTTTGGCCAGGCAATGTATAATGCAAAACAAAGTTTCCTTAGCAAGACTTTAGTCACCTGGAAATCAGATGTAGCAAGTGCATTCCTGAACCTACCAGCATATCTGCCTTGAAAGATCTGACAAATAGTTAACATAGATGGAATCTGGTACATCATTCATCAACTTGTCTCTGGAAATAGAGCATCACCACATTGCTGGTGTTTGGTATCTTCATTAATATGCTGGGTAGGAATTAAGAAGCTCAATATCAGGGACCTTCACATGTTTATGGACAACTTCTATTCATGAAGATGTGCTAAGAATCTCATCACTTATAAAGGTGTTGTGCAACCACAAGGACAGGCTCAGCTGCTAGTATTCTGGAATGCAATTGGGTGTCCTTGGAAGGAAAAGAAGCAAGATATCACACTCACTGATCAATCCACAGCTGACATAGTTTCTAAGATCCAGCTCTTCATTGATACACCATTGTGTCATCCATCATTGAGAAACTGGCAACATTTAGGAGGTCACTTGAACTGGCTGCTTAACATCCTACCATGGGGTAGACCTGCACTCACAGAAATGTATTGGAAAATGACCAGAAAAGAGACCATGCATGCAGGCATTTACCTTAACAAAGAGATGGCAACAGATTTAAATTGGCTGATTGAGATTATTCAAAATCCATGGGGGTCAGTTTTTTGGAGGCATCAAGATGGAACAGTGAATCTGCAGATATGGTTGTTTGGACAGATCCAGCCTAAGATTAGGAATGGCATCCATATATACTACTCCTCATCAGCCCTTCTATAGCCATAGCTACATTGCTGCATCAAGAAACTAATCAGTGGCCACCCCAGTGGCTGATTCTCACTAAACCAACCAAAAACCAATCACATCAATCATATCAGGCTGCAGAGGTTGATGTAAATGCGGGTTCCAGGGGTAAGGAGCATTTTTGGAGGCCTCTGCACAGACAAGCATACTTTTTACGGATAATCAAGACACCAATGGCCGTTTTCAGCTCAATGCCATTGTTTTGGCAGATGTTGAATTGGGAACAGTAGGGCCCGAGGTCTCACTCAGTCGTGCCACATGCAATGGTCTTGCATGTTCACCTATGCAACGGTCTTGCATTCTTACCACCACCTTCAACAGTCAGGTCAGCACAAAGTCGCTCATTCACCGTATACCAGCAGTCTGATCCTCTTCACAGAGTAGTGATTGACATTACCATCATCTTTGCCAGTCTTGTTTTCCTTGCATCACTACTCTAAGAAGTAAGGATCTATCACAGTTATCAGCCGATGAGTCTCTATCTCATCAATCCTCACAGACCTAAATGAACAAGTGCATAAGGATATACTCCAATTAGCAAGTTCGTTTCCACAGTAAGCTATGATTAGCATATACAGGCTCTTACAACAATTTAACCACACTTTTCAATACTAGAATTCTATTCGAGTAGTCGTACATCCTTTTCATGCACCCTCCCACCTCTCCCTTATCTTTCTTGGACAACTTTTATATCTTGGACATCTTTATTTCTTGGACAACTTTTATTCCTTGGACTTTCGTTATCATTTCAATCTGTTTCTTCTACTTTCTTGAACCATTTAGTACATATAGTGTATGCCATAGCTACGTCGCTGCATCAAGAAACTAGTAAGTGGCCGCCCCGGCGGCTGATTCTCACTAAACCAACCGAAAACCAATCACATCAATCATATCAGGCGGATGAGCTGCAGAGGTTGGGGATCATCTTGTGGAGCATTGTTTTCCTTTGTGGATGATATATTCTATGCCAGGATAATATTCTCAAAAAGCATCCCGACTAAGAGGTGAATCAAAGGCTTACAAGTTGTGGTGAAGTCTCGATGATCATAATCTTGATGGTAGGATCCGGTTTGATTTTCTGTGTTGTCCTGACTAAGTAATCATAATCTCTGGCAGAAGCGAGGGCAGAGGAGCCGCAACATGACGAGGAATTGAATATTTTTGAGGAAAGCGTTGATCAGAGCACTGGGACTTGCTTTAACCGTGCTGATCTTGTGGTATACGGTGGAAATTGCTTTAACCTTGTGGTATTATTACTGGAGCGCATCGCAGCGAAACGTCCTGCCGACAGCGAGAAGTTCAGCGAGCATTTTTAGTGGTGAAGCATTGACATCAACAGGAGCAGCGAAATATGTTCCCTTATGCTTGATGTCACCATTACTTACCAGTCGGCCCTTGACTCACCTCGCCCTTCATTGTGATATCTCGTTGCAGGAATGCGAACGAGTGCTTCGGACATTTGCACCCACCCTTCGTGAATTCGAGGTGCATATGAAACGATTGACTGGATCAAGATACGAAAGGTTGATCTACACGACTATGTCGCAATGTATCGAATAGTTTAATGTTTTCTGTATCATCTCCACTTTTAACACAGGTACTTATTGATATATGTAATGACAATCTTTATTCAGTTGAATCTTTACCTTGAACCGAAATTGTGTATTGCAGAGCTGTGTCATTTCCAACGAAGTCGTCTCAAGCTCAAGGGCTTAGGGTATAACAGATAGTATTAGTAGTGCGCGCACAGAGATAAAGTTTTGGGCCGAGTAAAGGATGTTCCCAGCCCGAAGTCGTTCCAAAGATCATGACACTCGTCAAATAAAAGCCTCGACTCAGCAACGGAAGCAGAGAACTAATGAACAGTCCTGAGAAGTTCTAGATGCTCAAAAATGTAAGACAGTTGATACGAGCAACCATTGCCAGCGAGAAGATAGCGTACACGGTGTCGCCGAAATCACAACTCATCACCAGCCCGTTTCGAGCGTGCCTCCAATTTCTGCACATCGATTCTTCCAACACCATTCGCCTCGCTCAGCTTTTCTAAGACATCTTTGTGGACACTCTCCCACTCCAACTTCGGGACGCTGAAGATCTGAACATCCTGCATCTGGCCAACCGGCCCGACGTGTGTGACGGCAGGATGAACCATCGCGAGCTGTGCGGGTTCGCCGAAGAAGGGTGAGCTAGAAGAGAGAGTAACAGTGAGATACGTGTTCAGATCGTAGTTCAAGTTAAGAGCCATGGTTCGGGAAAGACATTTGTGATTCGAGATCTTTGATCGATCAAATCTCTTAATCAACGACGCGTTTGAGAGCTGATTGTCAGCTTTCTGTCCTTCTGCCACCTCTTCAGCTATGGCGTCCTCAACCTCAACACATAAACCCCTCTCATCCCAGGTTGGCGGGCATGCAGGCGTTCTCGCAACAGAGGACGGTTCGCTTATCATCAAGCCAGTACTTCCCCTCGAACTCCAGTTCTATCAAGCACTCCGACAGAATTCAGACCTTGAGCCCTTGCGCCCATTCATACCCAATTTTATTGGAACGCTGAAGCTTGAGGGCGAGTTGGACGAGAAGAAGTCCGCCGTGGAGGGAAACATCCGCGTAATACCTACTAATGTACCGGAAAAAGATATGTTCATTTCATATTCACAGTGGTGTACGCACTAAATCTCTTTGCTACTTCTCTTTTGTCAACCCTTCCCCGTTCCACCCGTAAACACAGTCCATTGTTCTGGAAAATATATCTTCCCCCTTCCTTAAACCCAACATTCTCGATGTGAAACTTGGTACTGTACTCTACGACGAAACAGCATCTCCCGAGAAGGTCGAGCGAATGATCAACACCGCAAAGAACACTACATCGCTTGAGACGGGAACAAGATTGACAGGGTTTCAGGTGAAGCCATACCGTACATCGCCCATCGGGGTTCATCTGATAAGAGGACATCTCGTAATAGGTGTACGATAATGTCACAAATCTGGCCGTGAATACGCCAAAAGACTATGGGAAGTCTATCAAACCCGCAGATCTTCGTGACGGGATTTCTCGTTTTTTCCCAGTTGGGTCACACATTACACAGGAAAGCGACGGGGGTTCGAAATCATCGAGCGGTCTCCCGATAGATACTCTTCTGCCCATACTACACGGGTTACGGGAAGACATTGCAGAGATCAAGGATGTCTATGGTGGACTTGAGATGCGTATGGTTGGGGGAAGCCTTCTGATTGTGTATGAAGCGGATTGGACCCGCGCCAAGGAAGCTTTGCAACGGCTTGAGGAACAGGAAGATGACGAAAGTGAAGGGGATGAGGACGAGGAGGATAACTCCATTGGACCACCTTATGTCGTGAAGCTGATTGATTTTGCTCATACTCGTTTGACACCCGGGCAAGGTCCGGATGAAGGGGTTTTACTGGGGATGAGTACTCTCCTGAGGCTCATTGACGGGCGAATCGCAGAGCTGGAAAAGAAGTAGTGAGCATGATGGTCTATTTTTTTTCGTTAGCTTACAACCATGCTTGCTCGTTTGAATATTCTGGTAGAATCCGCAATTGAATCTCGTACTTTACCATCGTAGACTGGGTCGTTGATGTGAGCTCAAGGGCTCTGATATTTACGGGGATAGACAAAAGTGTTGTGTGGCGCATCACTGGCAGCGACGGTAGACTCCGGCTGTTGGGCATTCCCTCCCTTCTCGATCTTCTTTTACGATGCCTGGGTCGCTATCCCTAGATTCATACCGTCTTCACAGCTCAAGATCTGGAGTCGACTCAAGTATCGTCGGTTTTCTAGCTAATTCTCGATGACACACAACAAGAACGCATAAACCCGCTGAATTGAAACCCAAGCTCCCTTCAGCAGACTAGCTATCCAGAATAAGACGACCGTCCCACCCATACTGTCTAGCTAGTAATGACCATAACCATGACGAATAACGAAAACCTCCTTCAAATCCAATCCTCCTTCAAACGAGGGACAATAATTTATATGAATAATGTGTAATGAGTTGGTTCACTGTCCGATCAATCGTAGGTACAAATCCGCCTGAGAAGCACGAGAAGCTTACAGAATCATGCAACTCGTTTGGGTGTTTAGGCGACAACGCAGTAAGATAGTGTGCCGCTGCTCTCTTCATTGACGGGAAGGTCCTTCCTAGGGAACGCAATACGATTGTGTGGTGTCACCGCTGCCCTCCTGGTTGATGGGCTGGACGTCTGCAGGGGCTCGACCAACAGGTCACTCCAGAACGCGGCTGCTATGTACGATGCTCTCGGGCTCGAGAGTTTTAACGCCTTTGATGCTCGTCATAAAACACGGCTGCTACGGCGCAATCATCACAGAGACGGCTGGAATGTCGTGTAAGTTCCATATCCATGAGTCTCGCCTCATATTTCTTACCTTAGCCCTTCTCTGGCGACACTGAACAATCTTCCTCGTTGGTGAATGCGGATAAAGATGCGACGCTCCTGATTCACGAGGCCACGGTGGCTGACGAGCAGAAGTAAATGGCGGCGCAAAAGGCACAGTACAATTCGGACAGGCCCTCGACGTCGGTAAACGGATGCGAGCAAAACACTCACACATTTCTCTTCTCGTCATCCTGAAATGCCTCCCTCTGTCCTTCAGGGTGCGCGAAACGGGGACTTTGGTCCCATTGTGGCTCTAGCTTTTGACCACGCCAACTTTAAGATTGAGGACATGTGGAAGACAAGTTATTATCTTCGGGCTTTGGAGCGAAGGCTTCATGGCGACGGTAGCGGAGGAGGGTGATGAGGAAGACGAGGAAGCGGAAGCAAGTGCGTTGGCGGGGATGAATGTTGCCATTGACTAAGACTAATATAACGGCGCTGATCTGAGGCCCGGGTACGGCTTATTGATTGGTATTTTCGCAGTTATAATGATGATCTGAGCCGCCCTGTAGGGTAATCCTGTGAAATCCACGGTTTCTGGGCATCAATCGCACATGAACGAGCTAGAAAGGTTCAACGTATTTTTGTATATGTTCAATGTGTAGAGAGGGCTATCTTCATTCACACAGCTATGTGGCCACATGATGTACTCGTGATAAAAATCCGCTCAAACCATTGGTTCACTTCAATCATGACACCTGACATCACGTAGGTCCCTCTTTAGCAGTCTCCGACGATGCGGATTTCTGCGAGACCCCTTTCCTCATCGCGGCGACTCGCGATTTCACTATTCCCAGGCAAGGCAGTCGCCACAAGGACCCAAGATTCCGGCCGTTTGCTGGATGGTTTGATCGCAGCCTCTACGGCCGTGCGCGACGCAAGCGATTTTGTTGCTTTTCACATACGATCACCCAGAAATTTTTGCATGCTTCTTTGTATCGAAATGGATCGATGTTTAAAGAGGTCAAGGCTGCATTCTCCACGAGATATCCATCCATTTTGGGACCATTGTGTCCGAATCTGTAAGTTACAGTTACATTCGTATCTTGTATGATTCTACGATTCTACATGAGAATATCTTCAGGTTAGATGAAGCCTTGGAGGGGAGGGGCTCCATCAAGACTTCCGCTGTTCTAGCGAATACTTGTGTCATCCAATTTCACAAAGTTGTGAACGGGAGGATCGAAACACCACTTTGGGTAAGTCACTCTCGAGGACATACAAGCAATAGCGTGCTTTACTTCACATTCCCTCATAGACCAGAAGTGGATGTAACCTTCAACAACTTTAGCTTCTTCCTCAATTGTGGCAACCTTTCCTTGGTGGATGGATTAGCATATTCACAGGCAACTTCTAGAATTGTTCGAGTGGGAGCCGTCAACAGTTATCAACGATAAACTCACTAAAGTCACGGAAGATATCCATTCCATTCTGCCAGGCACCATATGGAAGGAGGGGGTTTATGGATGAAGCCAATGTAGCTGGCTCGATCTGCCATCTACTTCTGATGACATCATTCTTTGGTTTACACAAGAATGGATTGACGCACTTTGTCATGTCCTCTGGACTGCTGGGCAAACTTGATATTTGTTCTAAAGCCAAATGGAAAGTATGTCTGGGCTGTGCTTCTGTCTCAAGCTCACAGCTGGTGAATGAACTCAGAACTCAAAGTATGATATAATCACAATTACTGATCAACCAGTCATGGTTGAAGGAAATTTCTGGCAACATCCTCTGCCTTCCAGTTGATGTTCAAAGTTGGAGTGTAGAAACACTATATTTGAAGTTCTCAGATGATGAATTGCACTTTCATTATCCATCCTACTATCAGTCTGATGAAGTAATTGATAAAAAAAGATGCAGTCAGGAGAATGAAGGTCTGGTTAGGAATCAAATACATGGCTTGATCTCAAGTCATCCATGTGGTTGAATAGGCCAAATGTGATATTTGGAGTGGTCTGAAGACTTTGATGGTTTAGTTTCAAGAAAAAAGACATTCATATAACATGGATACAAATGGGCCTAACTGGGAATTGAACCCAGGACCTCCTCGATAGATACAGACTGAAATCATCTGTGACCCTAACAAGGAATCATACTACTAGACCATCAGGCCATGACACTCTACTCTCGAGTGTTTTATATACTCCAGGTCCACCTCAAGTTACTTTCAGAAGAGATCGAAGAATCCTTAGTTAGCATATCATCAATGGGTTCTGTGGCGCAAATGCAAAAAGACAGAATAAGAAACACACTGCATGACATGTGGACCTGACCGGGAATTGAACCCGGGACCTCCTCGAGATAACAGAACACCCTAACAAGGAATCATACTACTAGACCATCAGGCCGGTGACTTCTTCTCGAGACGGAATCTCATGCCCCTAGGCAGACAAGACTTTGTCAATCCAAGTGATCACTAGAAATGAGGGGTTGTTCATGGCCAAGAACTCTGTACGTTCACTCATTGTTGCCACGTTTGGAAGAGTTCGGCTGGAGCGTGCATCTGTTCTATGGAAAGTGCCATGCTGATAGGCGGGAGATCCTGGCTTCTCAGCAATTGTGGGCAATGTGGACTGGGACGTTGCTACGGAGGGTGGTCTATAAGCATTGTAATGTGTATCCAAGAATCATGGCTAATTTTATCAAGAGAACAAGGCGCTTCTCGAAGCAATCGGCGTATGTACATATCAGATTGAAACGAAGGGGTTGATGATGGTATTGCAGCATAGTTGAGACAAGGACTCGGAGAAATGGTGACATATGTGGACAGGGCCGGCTAGGGTTAGATGGGCCGTCGGTGGTACAATTGTGGATGGGAACTGTCTTGTTGCCAATTAAGAAGGGGAAACATTGCCACGCGCGGCCCCCGTCTGCGGTTGATTGTTCGTCAAACTCATGCTTTTGTTCCCGGGAACGACTTTAAGTTGGGGAGGGCTGCGGAGAAGAGCTAGCATGGCTCTGAGCTAGTCTCGAGGTCTCCTTGCGACACCCTCTAATACTTTTATTTCTTTGGTGAGTGTGCGCCAGAGCCGCTGGGGCGAGCCCTATTCCAAGGTACGAGTGAGAGGGGAGCATTGACCTGGCTCTCTTGTGTGCGGATGCCTGGGCAGACTCGGGTCCGTATCGTCCATGTCTTTTTCGAGCGATAATAAGGTCTGATTTTCTAATTTGGCCAGGAGGCGGGAGCGATTTGTCCAAAGAGGGAGGCACTGGTTGTTCCTGAGCATAAGATCGGTGATGCGTTTTTGCCAGGGCGCGCGATGAAAAGATGGATATTCTGATTCGGACGGGTGGCGGGCGTGGCTCGCCCAAAGCAGGAGCGTTAATTGTTCTTCGTGTATAGGATCGTTGATGTATCTTCGCCAATACGCGTGATTAGTCAACAAATCAGGATTTAGATGAGTGCCGAACAAAGAAATAAGTATTTTCTTCTTGCAAGAATTATTGCTTTGAGTGCGGCGGTGCTGTCACCTTCCAAGGTGCCCATGCAATTTCTGTTTTGCCTGGCCGCAGGAGACACATGCCAGTTTTCCTGTTGCAAATGGTCAGCGAAAGGGGTTTGCCTACCCACAAAGAAGCTTGATGAATAGAGCGGAGAGATGTGATCGGTGGAACGAACGTACAAGCTTGTTGCGGAGTACTGCAACTATGTCCAGGATGGATTGGTTGCACCCGGCGACATCGTCACGCATACATCGGAAATGTTCAACTTTGTCACGGCTGACGAGATTCAACTGCGTCAAGGTATGCACCATTAACGTCGTCTTCCTCTCCTTTGTCATGATAAGTGGTACATCTTGTATATCTTCTCGAACGTAAGACAAGAACTAGACGAGATGACTGTAACCATACTAGCTGGACGTCCGCAATTTGCCTCCGAACGGTTCAAGCACAAAGCTCGTGTCGTATCAGTCGTCCCACTTTCCGGCAACGACTTCAGTGATGACAACAACTACTAGTGGCTCCTCCGCTAATACCTCCTCAATGACGTTAGGTTTCTTGTGCACAAGTATAATGGAACAGATCTCGAGCGCAAGTGGGCGGGCTGGTAACGAGCCCTTCCTGGAGATTGAGTGGATGACAGCATTTAACTACCCATGGCCATTCAGTTAGTCTAGTTAGTTGCATCTGATATCACCGCCATGAAAGAAAGAGTACTGACTTAAGCTTTAAAGCCTGACGTGATGCCAATGTACTGGAATTTGATGTGCGCCACCATGGGCTTCGAGATCGCTCGGCAGACTCTTGGCATGAGCCAGTCCATCTATGTGGTAAAAGATGCTAGAGCAGTATCCAAAAAGCAAAGGAACGACGCCAGCAGGATTTGAACCTGCGCCCTCAAAGAGGAACAGATGAATATCTGGCCTGAATTCTAATCTGTCGCCGTAACCACTTGGCTATAGCGCCGTATAATTGAGCATCTGAAGCTACGTTCCCATTCCCACCTCCACGCTGAGTGGCGCAATTGTGTATTCATCATGATATATTCGGGACTTCATGATCAGGAATACTGACGTCGACAAGCGTCAGTGTGGGCAAGATATTGGCAATTGTTATTACCTATGGGGCCACTATCCTCACATCCGGGCTAGGCTATCCATCCTCAGAGCTCGAGTCCTAAAATGAAATATCCGATAGAGTTACCCTGTACGAGGCATAACTAGAAGAAGTGTTATCAACATTCAAGACAGCGCTAGCGCTTTCTCACAGCATATATGCGATGATCTCAAGGCCACTAGTAAATAGTAATATCAAGGCGAACTCAACCTTGTGATCTTATACCTGCCTTTCATTTTCCATAGGAGCTCATCGAGGAACTGTCTGGTCCCGGCAGCTCGGTTAGCGCAATCATCCGCGTTGTATGCTTTACAACAAGATTGAATGCTCGGTCGATTATATGTTCAATTAGCCGAAATGCCGACCTTTACTTTGACCATTCGTGTGTTACTCCCGCCCGAAGTTGTGGTACAACATGAAAGACGGCTAAGCAATCAAAAAGGATCCTGCAATGTTCTCTTATATTAGCAACAATAGGACAACAGCAAGTATGGAAATTGTAAGAGTCATGCAGAGGTGTTTGAGGCTTGATATCAAGAGCAGGTCGAGCGCTCGGAAACTCCTCAAGGATGAGTGGTGGTAGGATGTTGCGGAATACTTGGTATCCGAGTTTAATTCTACCTGGATGATTGATATGCATTAATCTCGCTGTTTCTTGACGAATCACCAAAGTGGGAACGAGGCTAAACTTCACTAGTGAGCGCCTTCAAAAATCTCGTAGCAGATACATTACAGCCGAGAAGGAAATACTTTGCATTCCGTACTTATATGGCCAATGAAGCGAAAAAGAACACAGGCGCAGCGACACGTTCGAAACGGCCCTAAAGTTCCATAAAAGGAAAGTCCGATGAAGGTCACGCCTCTGAACGCGCCGCCGAAATGCATGGCAAGTGGACTCAGAACGGGTCCGAAGTTGACAGGCAGTAGGCGCTACCCTCGCCACGTCCACGCACCCTAACATACACTATGTCCGATGGCTCCAGGTAAACAGCCTCTTTCTCTCAATTATTCACTAACAGTAATACCGCAACAGACTGCGACAATCATGGTCTACTGCCCTGACCGACGCTGAAACACATCTTCGACAACTACTCACATCACCTTCAAACGAGTGGAGACGAGTTACAAACAATAGTGACAACTCGACTCCGAAGAAGGCAAAGGCAAAGGCATCGTCAATACCAGAACTGACTGGCGTAGTTGTTCATCGAAAACCTAGCAAGGCTGGTGATGACATCTACAGACTAGTGTTGGACGTTCCTCTCAGCGATGAACTGGTTTCTTTGGAGCCATGGAAGGCCGTGTTGACTACGCCCGAGCTAAGGCAGGAATGGGATCCTGCAGTGGAGGAAGCACACTTATTGGAAGTGTTTGACCATACGACACGAATTGCGAAGACGAACTTTACGCTGGGATGGCCGTCAAAGTGTGTGGCGACTACTTCGTTACATACGACTTCTGACTTGAAATGAAATTAGCCCTCGAGACGCCGTGACAATATCCCGCACCTACCATGACGCTATAACTATCATCGACATCACTACATCTCTACCTCGCTCAGCAGATGAGCCCGCATATCTACGACCATCTCCTCCTTTTGTACGATCACATATTCCATGTGAGTATCTCAAACGGTCAAGATTGTCTTCTCTGATGTATTCGCAGTATTCGCATGGTGCATTCAGCATATTCAGCCCCAACCACTATCAAATCCTTCCAACGACACGCACAAAAAGAGGCCTTTCCCCTCGGGTAAGGTACGCATGACCTGTTTCTGGCAACACGACCTCAAATCTATGTGGGGATTCGGCACCTCATCAAATCTCACGCAGCAACTCTCTACCATGACCTTAGGTCTCCTTAAGACCGTTCTGAAACGTGGAACTCGTGTACCGAAACTGACAGGATACGGAAATGGTGTTAGCATCGAACGCCTACGGTTTCAAATTGACCGCGAAGCCCTCACTATTGAATATGCCATCGTTCCCGAGGACGATACCACAACGAATGATGGTGTTCAAGGAATGAACGATGTCTATACATTACGAGAAAATCGTCGTCTCACGCGCTCCATTGAATTTATCCTTCCTTCGTCAGAAGGATGGGATGTACGACTGACAACAAAGGCTTCATCAGAAGAAGTTGAAAAGTTGCCATGGTCTGCACATGCTATCCGAAGTAGCTCGTCTGTCTCTTCTTCCCAATCACCATCCATCCCACCAGATCAAACTGTTCTTCGTCTGACCCATGCTCCTCTGATTGACGACCATTCTGTACTGAAAGTCAGAGCTGTCATTGAGATTTCCGGCCCCTCAAGCGGACTCCGACTGAACGGATTACCTCAGACAATACAAGATGTAGAAGATCGTGATCCATCGTCTTACTTTTTATCGCAACAGATCCTCCAGGATGTGTCAAGCGCCATTGATGTCGATTTCCAGTCAACTTCGTCTTTGAACACGGTGAACAGTTCCGCATCTGCCGACTCTGTCCAGACTTTGGCTCGACCAATAGCAACTGAACGCACGCCAGCTGCAGACAAATCTATATTGTCAAGAGTACGTCGGAATTACATCTACTTTTCATCTCTTTTGCAAGAGCCAGAAGCCAAATGGAGACGAAGTGAGAGTATTAAATGTTTCTGGTGTCTTAATAAACTAATATCCTGTAGCAACCGAGAGTCGTGGAGTGGCTATCACTCAACTTGACTCGATTGATCCTACACTGGTTGTTTATCGAGCAGAGGCAACGTTTGTTGGCGTTGGACTTTGGGACTTGTACGGAGCTGTCGTATCTCCAGGCGCCAAGATATATTGGGACAAGCAACACGAGGATGCAGTATTATTGGAAGACGTCAATGAACTCACTGAACTCTGGCATTACAAGACAAGACCCGCGTGGCCTGTCAAGTGAGTGTCTGTTGTTATTACCCAACTTGTAGGAATTTTTTGAATCCGTACCTTTAGCGGCCGCGACGCTGTCGTGCTTAAGACTGTATACAAGTCGCCCACCGCCATTCACGTGTTTTCTTTCTCTGCCGAAGACCCAAACCTCTTCCCCTTTATTCCTCCTGTGGAGCCCAATGTCATTCGTACTCAGATTGACCTTCAAGGCTGGGCTATCGAGGCTCTATCACCGAACACGACGATGCTTACCCTGCTAGAGCAGTCTGATCCAAAGGGATGGACTAACAAGACCTCGATACCGACGCAGATGATCAACCTCGTGGCTGGAATAGGTGAATTCGCCATCAAATGTGGTGGTCCACCGGTTGTGACTCGCCGCGCTGGTGCCAAGGCCAACGAGTTACGTTATGACCATGAACGTTTGAATTTCCGAGTTGAGTACGAGGCTTCTGCGAGCAGACGGGCAGTGGCGATGAACAATGAGCCTTCGAGCGAGGACCAGCCTATAACTTCTCCTACAATCGAGTGCGAGCTGCGCTGTGATATTGACACCTGGGCTCCTTCGTTAGATATTGTCGTGGATCCACCGCCGCAGACGATTACTTGCTTGCGTCGACATCGATTGTCTGTTGAAGGTGGAGGGCTATGGATTACGATGACGCATGATGCAATGTTCGTTGACGACGATCGACTGCTTGCTATCGTGCGCCGAGCGCCGTGCAAGGAGAAAGGTCTTGTGATGGTCAACGGCGCCAAGGTGCCTGTCGACGTCGAGGAACTTCCAGAGTCCGAGATCAAGTTGCTTACGAAGCAGAAGCGGGTCAAGCCCCCGCGGATACCTCTTGACCAGCCACCTGTCATGGGTGTTATACGACGGCGGAGAGCAGAATGGGACGCTGATTCTCAGGGTAATGATGGGGTATCGATGAATACGGCCAACAACGGGTTGAGTACATGGGCATCGGCGCCACGACTATCGAGCCCGTTGACGAGGTTTTTAAATTATGCTGTTGACCAGGCGACGACGACGACGCAGCAGGCAATGGCGGCTATTTCGCCTGCCGTTGCGACGGGTAATGCGGCGGTGCCATCACCTTCCAAGGCGCCGATGCAGTATGCACTGGATGCGCTTGCGTGGACACAGGAGACACATGCAAACTTTCCTGGGACGGGCTGGCAGCTCGTCAGCGAGAAGGGCTTGCCTATCCACAAGAAGCTTGCTCCAGAGATCTGTTCGGTTATACCTGTGCACAAGGGATTGAAGGTCATCGAGGGCGTGTCAGCGGAGGAGCTGGCTGCTGTCATTACTGAACCGGATTGTCAGCGAAAGTGGGATGACAGGTATGACACGAGCTTTGTGCTTGAATCGTTCGGGGGCAAAGCGCGGACATCATTCGTTGTGTCAAAGGCTGGATTCCCTTGGCGAGATCGTGGGTTCTACGTTGCGTCGGTAATGGCTCGGGCTGCTGCAACAACTTCGATGTCTCGGAGGAACACTGCTCAAGGCGAAGTCGCAGAGCAGTCAAACGGTATTCGCAACGCAGTGTTTTGCGTCTCTGCCTCGTTTAGCCCAGACTCTGTCGCGGGATTCTCTTCGGCAAAGTACAACTCTTACTCGCTTCCAATCGGGCGCGTATACATCGACGCGTGGATTCTCGAGACTCTCGATCCTTACACAAAGGAGAACTACGCGATACCCTCAACACGATGCACACGCCTCGTCGCGGTGGACTACGCGGGGTCTATACCCGCGGCGGTGAACACGATCATCAACGCTACGCTCCCGAGATCTATTTTAGCGTTGGAAGCGTATATCAAGGGGCTCACGCCACATCCTGTCATGCGCCTCCCGGCTCCGGGGCTGGTTATCACGGATAAGAAGAGCGAGGGGCATCTGGCGAGTACGGCGTGGAAGCTGAGGAAGAGGGACGAGGAGAGGGTGTTGGTTGGTACGAGGTTTAGAGAGGAGGAGAGGGTGTATGTTGCGACGATTCTCGTTCCCCCGCGTGTGTCGTCATCAGCTTCACCGAACCCGAATACGGCGAGTACTAGTGGGAGCAGTGCACTGACAGAATCTGCGAGCTCGAGTGCTGCTGAGCAAACGCCGCGGCCAAGTAGGATTCTGCTGGGAACTACTACAACGGAGCCGAACGTGAATTCGAATTCTGATATGCTACTATCTAAACCTGACGTCCCAAGCTCGAGTCCTGACACGCCAGTGACACCACGGCCCCTGCCTCCCCGTTCCGCGTCCTCGTCGCCGCCCGGCCCGTCCTCGAGCCCGACGGTTCCAAGTTCGAGTTCGCTGTCGTCGTCGGTGTCGTCGTATGTCCGTGCGCGCACGACATCGTCGGCGTTTACGAACAAGGGCGAGGTGCGCACACCGGTGGATTTGGTGGTGGGCGAGGTGGTGGTTGATTCGAGGCTGTACCTTGATGGGTATGACGTGGTTTTGAGAAGCTGGATGAGGAAGGAGGGATATGTATCGTTGGGGTCTTCTTCTTCGAGCACAAGTCGTGAGTCTGGATCTGGGAATTCGTCGACGTCGACTTCAGCAGATGCGGCTGTGGAAGACAAGGAGAGTGTGCTACCACTGGCGTATACGATTCACACGATGCCTTCGTCGCCTTTGCATTCGTCCGGACTCAATGAAGGCGAGAGTCCGACGCGGCATCTGCTTAGGTTGACGGTGCCGACGGCGCAGTATCAGGTGTCGGCTGTGCAGGATCCGTTGACGGGGGAGATGAGGGGCGCAGTGCCGAGGCCGGCGTGGTTAGTCGATATGAGGGAAGGCGGGGCGGTTGTGGAGGTTGAGGTGAGGCCGAGGAGGGAGGTGGGTGTGGGTGGAGGTACGGGGACTGTGAGGGCCAAGGGGAAGGGGAAGGAGAAGGAGAAGGGGGTGGTGGTGAGAGTTGATGGGAAGGAGGTGGGTGTGGTTGGGGAGAAGGAGTCGTTGACCTTTCTTGGGAGGGATGAGCTGTTGGATGATCGGGTTTCGAAAATGGGTGTGCTTTCGAGGTATATGGGTTTTTTTTTTTTTTTTTTGGGTTACCTTATCTCTTTGGGTGTTTCTTTTCTTTTTTTATCTCTTCCTCTTCTTACATTTTTACTTTTGTTCCGCGGGATACCTTATCACGCCTTCTATCATGTTCACGACCTTGTTCTTTCTTATCGCCATCATGTCACTGTTCTGATGACGTGCGTGGGTTTGTTTTGTTGATGGTTTCTTCACGGTGAACAGGATACCGAGCGAGTCGGAGCCATTACCTGAGGAACTGAAGGTTCCTGTGGGGATTGCGGACGAGCTGCTGGTAGACTCTGGGAGCACGAGCTCGAGCTCAAGTGACGGGTCTCGGCCGATTGATGAAGAAGTGCAAGGTTCTACCGAGAGCAGCGGGGAAGAGATGCCCAGCAGCAATGCAAGTTGCCGTTTTGAAATATGGGATTAACATTTTGCTGAGGCCTTTGACTTTTAGGCAAATGACCGGGAGGTGGCGTCTCCAGCAGCGACATCAACGCCGCGCGTGCCGCACGTGGGTGCTGGTTCGGGAGGAGGATTACTCGGTTTCCTCAACACGTATAATAATCCGCTTGCGAGGTTTTCCTCGTTGGGTGGGACGACAGAGACAAATAATATTGGTAATAGTAGTACTACGACAGAGGCTGCTAATGGTTCCAAAGGTGGACCGAAGGGCGAGGGGGACGGGGCGAAGGAGACCGGGAGTCCGAGGCTGCCTGGTGGGCTGGGAGACATGGAGGGAAGCGCAGTCACGGCTGATGCACGGGGAAGACAATTTCCGCTGTCGACTGTCCTCGTTGTGGGATTAATTGCGTTTTTAATTGGGTCGTTGCTGCGGTCGCTGCTATCGCCTGCGGATTTTATCTACTTTGTGACGGACGAGCGGGAGCTGGATGGGATGGGTGGGTGGCGGGAGATCCGGCGGCTGGTGGAGATGAAGTATGTGGTGGGGGGCTGGGACTTGCAGGTAGCTGTAGTGCGACGGCATTAAGGGAATAGATAGTTGCCTCGGAGATAAATGACATGAATGATGGTCGGCAAGTGGCGAAGATTGGGTCGGCGATGGAATCATGGTGCAGTATTGGCGCTGTCCTTGCCTTGGCTCCCCCGACGTCCAGCCCTGCCTCCGCTCCCTCCGTCCACTTTCCCCCCCGCCCCATGGCCACTGCTCCCCCCACTGCGCCCCCACACCCCGCCCCGCCCCAGCTCGATGCCGCCACACCCACCCTCTCCTGGGAGGGCGAAAAGATGTCTGTCGACCCCTTCCCCGTCTCTCACCCACCTGACCACTTTCTCCAGGTTTAACATCTACATCTACGACTACTGCTCCAAGCGCGGCTTCCGCAACACTGCACGCGAACTCATGCTCGAGGCCGAGATTCCCCCAGACCCCAGTCCACCCATCAATGCAAGGCAGGGTCTGCTGTTCGAGTATGTTGCTTGTCTGTCTGGTCAAGCACTTGCTGACGCTCGTCTCCTAGGTGGTGGAGTGTTTTTTGGGTCCTGTTTACCGCAAAAGCCAACGGACACGGGCCAGAAGAGGCTATGCTTTACACACAGGTCCGTCGCCCTAGAATGCCTCCCACACGACATCGTCGTAATCCTCCCTTGTATAGCACCAAGCAAGCCAGCTCGCACAGCGCCAGGCCAACCAGCGTAATATCCAGCCTCAAGGCCCACCAGCCGGCCAACCATCCCAGCCTGGAATGCCACATCAACACCCACCCATCAGCCGAGCCCCCAACGGAGTCCCCAGCAGACCAGGTATGATGGGTTTCCCCACCAACGGGCCCATGCCCAACGGCGTCGGCCCCCCGCCAGGCTCCATGCAGCCTGGTGGACCCCCCGCATTCATGCCCCAGACCAACGGAATATCACAACCTGGACCCCCACTGTCCTCTGGCCAGGGCCAGAGCTTCCAATCAATGACTGGTGGTCCCCGCCCCGGGATGCCGAACCAACAGCCGCCGCCGCCCCCTCAACAACCCCCACAGCCCCAACGTGGACCGAACCCCGGCGGTCCTTTTCAATCTCCCAACATGGCTACTTCCCCGCAAAACCCACCTGGACCGTCCCAGCATCCTCAACAGCACGGCCAGCCGCCGATGGGCCAGCTCGGGCCCTCGCCGCACCTCCCGCACTTGAATCGTATGCTTCCCCCCAACCAAGGCATGAATCCCATGAATCCACAGGGCCCGACTGCTGGTGCACCGCCACCGACACAATATCCGCAGATGGGCCGATCACCTAGCCGCGCCGCAACCCCGAGTCAGGGCCAGGGCGGCATGATGCACCCGAGCCCGTCGATGGCGAACCGCCAGCCGCCGGGCAACATGCAGCAGATGTCTATAGATAATCTGAATGCTCAGCTCATGCAGTTGCCGCAGGTGACTGTGGCTCAGATTAGCAAGGAGTTGGGGATCGAGATGAGGGACATTGCGAGCCTTTCTGTGCCCGATAAAGTGTGTGATTTCTTTTTTCTTTTTTTTTTTTTTCTTCTGTGCTGATGCGTGTCAGTCGAGGATATTGAATGCTTATCATCGGAAGCAGTCTATGCAGTCGCAGTCGGGTAACGGTGGTCTACCTGAAGGTCCTGCTGCTGGTCCTTCGAATCCGATGATGATGCAGAACCAGCCGCAGCGTAACAATAATCCTCAACAACGGAATCAACCACAGCCGCTTCAACGAGGAGGAAAACGGAACAGTACATCTCCGGGAGAAGAGGTCCGATCTTTATCATCTCTTTTCTGGTATGAAACACAAGAACTGACGTTATCTAGCATGAAACCCTCCCGCACAACGACTCATCACCACCCTCCAACAAACGTTTACGGCGATCACCACTAGAACAGCCAGCTGTAGCCCCTACAATGAACTACAACCAACCACAAAATCACCCCCAGCCCGGGCAGATGATGATGACCCCAGGCGGCTCGCAGGGCCAGGGCATGATGTCCGTACGTCCGCCGGGTCTCGGGCCTATGGGCATGAATGTCAATGGTGGAGCCCCAGCACCACATCCTGGCCAGCCGCCAATGGGTATGAATCTTGGGATGGGCATGGGTCCTGGGCCGGGTCCGGGTCCGGGTCCGGGTCCGCAGCCCCCGATGATGCAAGGTATGCATATGGGTGGTGCGCCCGGTACGGGGGGTATGCCGCCGCAGATGGGCCTGACGCCCCATATGCAGGTGAGTCTGTTTGGTGTTTTGCGGTCAGAGGTTGGTAGAGTATTCACTAGTTTGTGAATTTGCAGAACCAACAGATGCAGGCGCGCGAAGCGAGTATGCGCCATCCGGGTATGATGTCGAAAGGCCCGCAGCCAGGCGGTTTGGGAACTATGAATGCGGGGTCTCCGCCCTCGACTGATCCGTCGCAGTTCGGCCTTGGTGCCGGGCCTCCTCAGCTTGGACCCGGACCGGGGCCAGGAGGATTCAACCCTCGAATGGGTCAGAAAGCGATGGGCCCACCCCCGTCTCCAGCACTCAACGGACCTCCAAAGGACCAGAAACCGCCGTTGATGCCGGGCGGCCCGCCCGGACCACCAGGTGCGAAGAACGCGATGCAGAACCCGAATATGCCTGCAAATCATAACTCGCCGAGGAACGCACCGCCACCTGGTGCGCCGGGCAGCGCGGCGCACACGCCTAATATGCCGAATATGGGTGTTGGAGGTGTGAATGTGAATGGTGTTCCGGGCCCGCCGACGCCTGCGCCTGGGAACCCCGCAAACGTGAACACGACGCCAACGCCCGGACCGATGGGTGGACCTCCGCCGCCTCCGCCGCCGCCACCGTCGGCGCCTGGAGGCCTCGGTGTTGGTGTTGGCGTTGGCGTTGGCGTTGGCGTTGGGGATGCAGGTGGCGCTAGCATGAGCGGGCTGGGGGACAGCGATTTGTTCGCGTCGGAGTTTATGCACGGTGGCTTGGATGGGGGTTTGTTTGATGCGGCGAATTTTTTGCAGCCGGCTGGCGATATTAATTTTGAGAGGGATTTCGGACAGTGGTTTAATCCGGATGATGCGATGTCGGGGTTGGATATGAAGTAGGGGGTTGGGGCGTGTTTGTAGAGGTGGGTAGGGGTGAGAGAGGGAGGTACTACCTACCCGCCGAACGTCTGGCGGTGTTGACTGTTGATGGTGGTCAGTGGTGATGAAAGAAGGGAAGGTGGGATGGACACTCGGAGGCATATATTGGACTTCAGGTTCCTCTTTCGAGGTATCTACTCGAGCTTGTGCGAGCCGGACGCGCCATGACTTTGGTTTCCTTTCGTCACGACCCACTCTATATACTGCCGCTGGTGGCCGATCCGATTCGCTTGTGAACCCCTCGACCCCCAGCCGGAAAAAAGCCTTGTTATGCGCATACGGATGGTTGGTGGATGGAAACAGAAACAGAAACAGAAACAGGAATAGGAACAGGTGGCCCTTCATTACTCAGGCTTGGTTTTCTTTTCTTCCTTCCTTCCTTCCTTCCTTCCTTCCTCTCTTGATCTTACTGTTAGATTCCCCTGTCGTTATGTGTGTGTGTTGTCCACTTAGTTTCTTTTTTTTTTTTTTTTTTTTTTTTTTTT
>JABAKA010000081.1:0-31885 GCA_018857285.1 Termitomyces sp. Mi166#008
GAGCACAACAATTGACGGACCTAGTAGTCTGTACTTAGTTTGTTCTATAACTCATATGTATGTTCCCTGGATGCTATCGATTATAACAATTTCAAGATAGTTGTCAATGTGACTATGATTCCACAATATTCATTTGTGGTGACTTGTGAGGCTGAAAACGCGTCATAAAAAGTCGATTGTGAATGCGTCGTGGAGGGAGACAGCAACTCACGAACGGTGGACAAGGAGGTATATGGGTTCGCGGTGCTCCGCGTGACGTTACTATATGACGACTCGCTTCGTGTTTCCTTCGGAGAGGGTCGATAATTTTTGGGAGAGCTACGCGGATCTGAGGCGATGTTCGTTGGCGGAACGGGCTTCGCAACACCGGAGCCTGTTACTGCGCTCTCAAAAATCTGTCTCTGGAATTGGCATAAGGCAGCATAGTCCGTTATTCTAGTTTGAATCAGCCCTCCGTTCCTGCGTAGCTGGTGGTGACGAATGGGTACCCTACCCGAGGAGCATCGCATCTTCTAGCCACTTGTGGGTGCACTATACGATCAACCGACCACTTCAACAAACAATTGCGCCCCCTCACCGTATTTTCTGTTTTTGATTTCACTTCCATATTTGTGATTGGAAGAAGACACAATGGCCCGTACCTTACGGCTTTGAGCGTTCACATTATCAACGTGACCGCTAACATTCGACGTGAGCAGACCGTACGGCACACAAAAGAGTCTCGCCGCAAGATCTACATCAGCGCCGCAAAAAAACTACATTCACGCGACGGGAGATAGGAGACGAGCAAAAGCAAAAAACAAACGCACGCTCAAGCAAATCAAAAGGCGTCAACATACGCCCCTTTCAAGTTGTCGTGCTCAGCCACAACATATCTCTTCGCTTCCCCGGATGTCCCTGCCCTTCCGAAACCGTTTATCCCTCCACGCCCGCCGTATCCCGTCCTCCGGTCTATTAAAAAAGAAAACCGCCTTCGATTTACTCATTCCATCGTTCCCAGAGCCAGAGGTGAGGGCATGGATGTTTTGAGAAGAGGGGTGAGAGAGAAGAGAAAAGAGAAAGACGGCGTTACCCATTCCGCTCAAGAATCTCCAGCCTCCAATACAATCCTCCGAACGAATCTTGCGGGTACGCTTTCATATTCCGCACCAGATTAATTAGCGTCCTCCTCCGTTTCTCGTCGGAAAAAAAAACCCACACGCCACACGCACACGTACCTCAACGAATACGGATACTCACGCCCGCAGTGCGCTCCTCAGGTCCTGAAATGTACCAATGAGCTCTCTGATCTTCCCGGCACGAGCTTCGCGAGGATCTTGCTCGTGACTTCGTCCACGCTAAACATCTCACGAGGACTTGGAACGAAGACACAAAAGGGACTACACGCACGATACTCCGGCCGATTCGCAAGCAACACAAGTCTAAACCGCGGATGGAGAGTTCTTGAGAGGGCGCATGGGGACACTGGGGACTGTAAAGAACATGTTTGTGTGCTGGTCTAGGGGAACGAAGGGGAGAATGATGGAAAGAATGTGGCGGTGATACGTAGGGAGGGACGGGTGAGTGTAGAGGCCTGTCCTTTCAGAGCTCAATCTCGCGTGCAGAGGGCTACGCAGAGCGGACTGGGAATTGGCGGCGGCGAGGCGAGGGCGGTGAGGGCACCGATGGGGTCGATGAAGCACGCCTGCGGGGAAACCTGCGTATGGCGACGATGCGGAAATTTCTGTGCGCAGGTTGTGGCGTAGCGCCCGATGTGTTGTGTGACCCGCCCAAATTCATTTCTCTGCTCTCGAGTAGGTCAAGTCGTTCAGGATGCCTTTTCAATGCCCTCTGGAATGAGCAACCGTCCATGTTTTACTGCTCTGTCGACGTAGACGGAATTCCCGTCCTCTCCTATTTCTCTTCCTTGCCTGAGCTACGTCTCGATGCAGCGCCACATGTTCATACTCTGCATTGATCAACGATCAACCCACGCTCAAGAATCAAAAATAAACTACCAACAACCCCACTTCGCAGAATTCGTCACAAGCCTGAGCTTCCGCGCATACGGGCCTCCAGGCTGCGACATCACCAAAAACACGTCCTGACCCAACAAACACTTTTTCAACAAAAAACTCCAAATTGTCTCTATTCACTGCGTCGTTGATGTCCAGCAGCAGCTCTTCCGTCAGCGCAGCTGGAACATCGTATGTGATGTCCCCGGACCGCAGTGTCCCCACGCATGCCAGCGGTGGGAGCTCGTACAGAATGTGCTTCAGGCGCCGGTGAGGCATTGTGGTAGGTGTCAAAGAGCGGAACCGCCCACAAAACACTAGGGCAGATGACAACATGCATGTTATCTCGAGAGACGAGTAATCCGGGCATGTTTACCCGGTTTCACGCTCTCGAGGCAGGCATTCATCTGTTTCGCGCACCCGTTGACTGCTCGCGATCTACTATACCAGACTCATCGACCAATCCAGACCGGCATCGTTTCGTCCACCCGCTGACCAAACCATACAATACAATGTACATAAATACACAAAGTCTGGGTGCAATCAATCATTACTTCCAGCAATCACTCCCTCTCGATAGTATGTATCAAGCTCCAGATCCAGATCCTTACGCCTCCCCAGTGGCATTGCACGGAACTGTCATATCACAATCACGATCACATGCTCAGTGATCCATACAGTGAGTCGCAGCACGGCACAACGCACCTGTCAGCCCCTCCAAACCCTCCACATTCCTACAAACAAACCTCTGCGGTTCCGACGCAGGACCCGTGATGTTCATAAAATCCTCAAACGTGATATCATCGCACCCCACTGCGGGACTGCACTCGATGTCCACGACTGGATGAAAACGGAAATCCAAACGATCAGTTGTTACAGCACATAACACACCAATCAATCGTCACTACGACTGACTCGTATTCGTCGTCGCCGTCCCACTCCATTCTGCAAACGTAAGATTGCTAAATTCGAGCGTGGATGGCATGTCGCCGCTGATCGTACATTCGTAACGAACGCATAAACAGATCACGAATCAGACGACGCGCTCACCTATGTCCACTATTCGTCTGAAACAAATGCACAGGCACATCGACACGATCAAGCCTCACGCCCTTGGCACGCACATTGTTCACCCGCCCTGTACACGGCAGTCATAGACTCTCGAGCCCAAAACGATGTATTGTATGCGCCAGACGTACCTGTCCCTCCACCCCCGCCTGTAGGCGGCACACCGTCCACAGTCCCCGTCCATGTCTTGAAATAGACCTGAATCATAAAGCACCGCGGGCAGATGTAAACAGGTAAGTGGCAGCAGACATGGAAACGGAAACGGAAACGTACACCGTTCGCCATGTTGGGTTGGACGTTTGGGTCGATGCGCGTGATCTATAATGTAAAGGAAAGGACCGACGGACGTCTGTTTCAGCGTGGGTGAGAACGAATAGATGAGCAATGATGACACACAAAGAGATCTTCGAGCTCGACGTTTTCTACAATGTCAGACTGTTGGTGTGCGTGTGTGTGTCAGCGAGCGGCGAGGACAAGTTAGATTGACCTCACCAAGTTGACGTACTGCCCCAACGATCCAAACGCGATTCCGTTGCCTCCACGACAAGTTATATTCCGAGCGATAATATTTGTCGAGTTCTAATAAAAAAAGAGAAGATGGGAAACATTTGACATTGATATTGGATCAGTACTACGTGACGGCGCAGAAGGGAACTTAGTTACTTACGCCTTTAATGGCCAGACAGTCGTCTCCGCAAGTGATGTCCCAATTTAACATTGTAACATTATCGCTCCGATATGTATCGATGCCTACCATTCGTATCAGTAAAATAGAACCCAACACACTGAATCGAGCAACCAACCATCCGTATTCGGCACGGCGCTACGACCAATCAACCCTCGTGAGCAATCACCAAGAAAAAAAAATCTCAAACAACAAACTCACTTTTTCCCAACAAACTCTTGATCTGTATTAGTAGCATTCACAAACATCCCGTCGTACGTGACGTTTGACGAGTCCGCGACCGCGTTGGACCAGAAGGGTGGAGACTCGATCCGGAAGTTCTTGATGACCCCGCGCGCGGCTCGCCAGAGCGTCAGCGAGATAGGGCGGCCGTCACCGTCTTCGCGGGTGTGCGATTGGAAGAATGTCCACCAGGGCTGCCGGTGGAGCAGGGAGGGAGGGTTATAGGTGCGTTGAGATTGAGAATCGAGGATTCAAAGGGCATACGTACCTGCCCATTCCCCTGTATCCCACCCGTATTGTGCGCGTCAATCATAAAGTCACTGCCTGTAACCACGAACCACGAAGCTTGACTCTGTCGTGTCGTTATGAGTATTCATGTCCATATCAGACTTCTATCCATCTAACCATATCCAGCTCGAAATGACCTCTAACTCACCTGAATGAAAACGACACGGAATGTATTGCTCGCGTTCAACCAGAATTGGATGTCGGGGTTAAACTGTACGTGCCGCGACCTCAGGCTGAAGCCGAGCCACGCCAAGAAAGGTGCGCCGATGGACTCACGTTCAGATACCCTTTCAGATCGACAGTGGACGATTTGAGGTCCCATATCATTTTTCTGACTCCGAGCGTCAACGACATAACATCACACAAGACACACAAGACATTGCGTTGAAGGTACCATAGCAACGAGCGTACCTTGTGATGTTATAATTCCCTTCTTCAAAAACAGTCTTCCCGAAATGGCCGCACGTCGCGATGGCGTTTTCTACCTATGTTATAATGCAAATCAAAACTAAGCCGTATAGGAGGAAGGAGGCATCTCGTAAGCGGCTGTAGTACGTACCTGATCGGTATCGTCCAGCCCATCCCCAAGTGGACTCAGCGAGCATGTCAAGTTCGTGGTTCCGAGTCCAAGGACGCTTTCAGCAAACAAGAAGACAAACGCGAGTGTCCACGATAAAAGGTGCATAGATGATGGTACTTGGTCAAAGTCTAAAAACGCTGTTGGTATGAATGTGGAGAACGGGAAGCCGTGGGGAGAACGGTAGATGCACACGGTCATGGGTCATGTGGTTATCGAACGACCGAGAACGGGCCGTGCGGTGAGACAACGAGGCGCAAAACTTAGGGAGTGGAAGCACATGAAGACTTCTTTTGCCTGTTCAAAGCAAAGTACATGAGAGAACGAGGAGAATAAGGAATGCTGTTGACTCGGCTGTGAATGAACCTTTGAATAGACCGACCCAGCGTTTGTAGGCTAGATCAGAAGCCGAAGTACCCGCGTGAAGTTTCCATTGGACTGAGGATGCAACTCAATGTCATAACATGACTACAACTAGCATGAAATGGCTCATAAAAGCCGAAAAAGTCATGTTGGAGTCAGGATAGAGGCAACAAGTGGATCAACTACCTCAAAACTCGGCATGCGAGCTTGACAGGTAAATCATCCGAATGTTAGGCAACGTCCTGGCGTCGTAGGGCGATCAGCGAGGACTAGGAGTGAGGTTGCGAGAGCCCGAGACCGATGAAATAGGTGACCAAAGAAAAAGACTGGAGTTATATATGATTGACCAGCGCGCACAAATACCCTGAAGAACGGGAAGTTGAGCGTGACCTTTGACATGACTCGGAATGCTAGTGAACTTGGGTCATCCGTCATCTTTACATTTTTGGCAACACCGAAGCGCCAGCTGTTCATATTCTCAGATAGCCTCGCGCGCCTGTTGGCTGCTCGGGCTCGTCTGCCATAACCCGAGGATAATCGGAAGCATGCTGTCGTCCAAAGTGTCGCCTACACCCGAGTCATCAGCCAATGGACGATCGCGACGATTTGCGACTCGCGCAACCGGGCTTTTGTTAGGGATGTAGTCACTGACCACTGTCATTGACATCACCGGGGCCACCCTCCTTCGCTGGGACAGGGTCGGGATTATTGTCAAAAAACTGTTGGGCATTTCTTCCACTTTCAATAAATCCGGACTGTCCCCATTTCTTGAGAGCAGGAGCAGGATAAACAAGACCGAACAGTTCATCCGGCGGCCAGTCCCTCTCAGATATCTTGGTTCGACAATTATGAGGGATTGATCGCACTACGAAGAGTGGAGTATGAGTCGTATCATCGAGGGTATTGGAAAATGAGGCGCTTGGTGCTGATTTCGGAACCAAGGCTGCTCAAGTTGAAAATCGTGCACAACACAATCCACCTATGTCACGCCATGTCAAAATTTGGCTACAGATCAACCATGCAAATCATATGAAAGCGATTTCCCAAAGGTCCATGAAGTCGAACAATCAAGAGGAGTCCGTTATGTAAATCGTTTATGTCGGTCAACGGTGGGTGGAGGGTTAGAATTGAGAAAGATACTTTGCCAAAAGTGAGAGGAACAATACAAGAAGCAATCAAAACGTACATGGCCTCCTTTTGTGCGTGGAATGATGTGACACGCTGTACAATCATCTGGCTCGTCTCCTGTTACGATACATCTATCGCAAGAGATAATGTGGGATCTGAACTTTGTTGGGAAAGACTCAGAGTAAGTTTTATGGTGTGTGTCTGTTAATCCTTCATCATATCAGGGTCTATAATGTTCGTCAAGACTAAGATAGAAGCCGGATCAGGGCTCATTAATGAGTGTGAAAAAACAACCTGCGACTAATGATATTTATGGCCGTCGTTGGGTTGTTTATTTAGTTGACTGTAGGACCATCTGGCGATGTTGAAAGGTCGCCCCTGTTACCAGATGTAGTGAACGCAACATGACGCAGCCACCTAAGTGGACGACGAGAAAACGTGCAAATTCGGCAATAGCCTGGATGGACAAGACATGAACTTGTTCCCCGTCACACTTCATCCAGAGCCTGACGTCAAACGTGATACCGTCGCCATTGTCGCCAGTACTAGTAGTTACCTTAGTCGTCATATTGATTCTAGTAGCGTAGTCCCCGCTCCGAATATCTGACTGGAGACTCAAAGTTGACTCACTTGAATAACACACGTGACCATACACATGAGGCTCGAGCAGAAGTTATGTGACCGAGATAGTCCCGATGTAGAGCAAGAGCGGTGGCGCGAGACATCGGGTGAACCTTCATTGATTCACCTCGCGAGGACTCGGAAGAAGTTGAGGAAGAAAACGACCCCAAAAAAAGATGTTTGTTTGACGCGACGCAAGGCACATGACATTTGTTCTCTCCGCGCGTTGACTATGGTCCGAAGTTGCCGGGGACTCTTCTCAAACCACAAAGTTTGTTATGACCTATTCTTTTATCGCTTTCTCTGGCGCATTTTGCTACTCCCATGTAGCAAATATTAAACTATCTGGACTTGACAATTCTCAGGTTTTGGACGGGTTGAACACATCAATTTTTTCTACTTCGTCTGACCTTGTTTTTTTACCGCATTCCGGATAGGTGCGTCCCCTGTTTCTTCTTCTGTGAATTCCCAGTTACTTATGTATCGTTATTCAAGTGCCGTCAGATGTCTTTAGAGACTATCACCGCTGCTCTGAGGTCAGATTCAGAATAAGTTGTTAAGAATTCGCAATGCTCCAAGGACGCAGTATCATGTGTCCCGCGCCCAAGTTGAGTTCTGACCCCTATTGCCAGAGTTCGACGGACCGTACTTTCTCAAGCTCAGATCTCATGCAATCCTTATAAATATCGAGCTTCAAACGATGACCCAGAACACTGTCCTTCACTCCAGTATTCCCCCTCTACATGTGATCAGGCGCTGCCGAGTCCCGTTCCAGGCCTGGATCGCCGTCGAGGTCCCTTTGTAACTCCTTGAATTTCCCCGATATCCGCATTCGGTCTTTGACTCGTGCACCTCGGATATTCTTCCTCCAGCTACCTCTTCTTACCAGCATCTTGAGATTTCACCGATCTGAACGCCGCCCATATCATGAGTCTTCAAGTATATTCTTATACTGAGTGTTGGAAAGGCTGTGGCTTTTTGATCCTTCCTACTCGCCGCACAACTCGCTTCGTGTTCGAGTCGTCTCGTGAATTTGACTATGCTCCATCGCACGCCGTCATCCAGACGGAGTTCGTCAGTTTGTTTTGCCTTTGCGGCTCTGATGCCTTCTTCTGTGCCAGTGTAAATGAAATGTGTAGTGGTCAGAACTCGGTTCCAACAGCTGCCGAGTTCGTCTCCGAGCAAGAGGTCAAGCAAGTCTGACCGACTGCTGATCCGAATGAACACGTCCACTGACACCTCTCATGAGGTGAGCAATCCAGAAGTGGGGTAGGACAGCTCTTTATGGCTCATCTGATTCGAAGAAATACGTGTTTCAAGTTTTCTTTCCCTATTTCTCCGAGATCGATCAAGATTATCTTTCATCGTGTCGATGTAACGAGATGCGTTTAAGAACACATGGGATGATCACGAGCTGTGCTCGCAATTTGTCATACGGCCTCACGTCTAACACCCTCATCGACCAGACTCAATTACATACGATCCGGTGTCTGTAGGTTCCGGCATAAAATATTTAACAGCTCAACCTTGCGGTTCTGAGGCAGCTGTCATGTAGATGGCTTCTATGAAACAACACAGGATAGGCCTTGCGTGTGCTCACGCCAGGATGACATACGAAACATCACAGTGGCGTCAATAGTCGCTTCTCATTCGGTAGATCATTCCCTTTTGAAGACATAGTTTTAGACATAATTAAGCATGACTTTTGATTGAGTACGGTTTGACAGTCATCTTGGCCAATGCCCAAGGCGTACTATATATACTACATCAGAGATTGGTTATACATGCAAGAAATCTTGACTACTCGAACAACCGGGCTACAACTACAGCTTCAAAGATACCTTCTTGATCGACTAGACCGCATCTATCGATAAGAATTAAGTTCGTTGAGCGCCCAGCATCCAAGGACTCATGAATCTCCAACACTCATGATTCGGCCCGTCGTCCCGAATAACCATTTTGAGCGGCAACAGGTAGTAGTCTAAAGCGGGTGATTATACTATTGTGAGCACCTGCCCAGAGGGGATCATGCTTTCAGTGGGGGCGTGTGCCTCCCAACACATCATAGGATGGGTTATGTTTCCGGAAGTAAGGGATTTAATCTATTATTGGACAATGATCTGTATTGAGAGCCGAGGCCGATTTCCTGAAGCATGTCAAACGAAGGACATAGCGCCCTGAGGATGCCGCTAACACATGAACGCGAGTGTCGGTCATAATTCATTATGCCGGTCATGCGGCAACAAACCGACCCCAAGTGCGCCACCGACAGTTGTCACCAAAATCGCTCGACAACAGCGAAGGGCTCGGAGGCTGTGCGAGGGGCTGATGAAACATCTCTTACGGGAAGCGGCCGTCACAGTCGCTGTGATTTCTTCTATTATCGTCACAATCTCAGCGATACTAAAACTGCGAAAAGTGCTCCGGGTCATATTGGCTATCTTGATTGATTGAAGAGATGAGATGGGCCCCGTTAAAATTTTCCAGCTCATTCTCCGATATTTTCCATATTCTTAACCCTCAAAGTTTACCAGGCAGCTGGAGGACTGGACTAGAGAAGTATCTGCAAATCCAAGATGGCTAGTGGTGCAGGATCATAAAGAGAATACATGGTTCTGTTGCCACATGACACGTATGAATCCAAAGTTTTTAGCAAAAGAGCTTGTTATTCGAATGTGAAAAAGATGAACATAAATCAGTATGTATTACTGGGAGAGGTGTAAGCAATACTCCAGTGAGGTGAACAGCTCGGATGCTCAAAAGAATAGCGAGTTTCAAAAATGGCTATTGTCGTGGATATGTATATTTTCCCGGCATTAGGATTTCCTACCAACCTCAGCATCAAAAGTGCCGACGACGGAGATTTCCAAATCGCAAATGGAAGAGATGAAGAGGGGAACAGTACACTTGACACCAAGATTCGATCCGACATGGCCAAATATGACCGTGTCCTCGATATGATCTGATGGAATTTATAACAATGGGGACTCGGGCAGAATAAAGAAATTTAGGACTCATACGTTTGAAAGTCACTATCAGCTCGAATGTCTAGAAAAACTTATCTCTTGATGAGTTATATAGTGTGCTACGTTAATATAGTGTTGATTGTTTCGAGCTACTGCGAACCACGATCGATGGCTTCGATGTCAGGATCTCGAGTTTCCAGGCCGAAGCTCTGACAAACGAGTTTCTCAAGATATCAGATGGGCCTCGAGCGGTCCGGTGCCTATCAATCAGTATTGGAAGTTTTCTTGTTAGACTCGATGTGCTGTGTCTATGCAGTCACAGTCAAGAAGCCGGTCGCACACATAAAGTGAACACTACCATGGTTTTCATCAGTTCGTCGTCCTGTTCACTTGTTTCATCCCGAAACGGTGTTAAGAATTGCCATGTGAAGAGCGAAGAGCGGAGATTTCGCTCCAGAAATAACCTCTGGAAGCGGACTTGGACCTTTAAGCGTCCGTGGTGTTTCTAAAACAGCTTTTCCAAAAGCGTCCGTTCTGAAACGTTTGCAACTCACAACTCCTTAGCCTGTCCTGCATTGTGGGCCGTGGGCCGTGGCACATGATCATGATGATCGTGGGCCCTGATGATTACGAAGTTTGGATCGAGTCCCTTTCTTTGCGGTGAATCCGAGTCGGGGTTGATGCGCACCGATGATTTGAAAATGATACGTAAGTTGAAGCTGATGGCGGAGATAGCGCCTGGCGGATCGCTGTTTATGTAACGGCGAAGGCCGATTCCTAAAAACTTTGTTTTTTATTTCCCAATTGTTCCGCACAAGTTCACGCGCACAAGTCATCAGCAATGCAAATCTTTTGTGCCCCCGAGGTCATGATCAGATGAGCTTCCCATGAGACCACTCATGGGAGATGTATCAGGCATCTAATGAACAGGTGGGTATGCTTTTGTATCGGCTTGATCTACACTGAGATTTTGCCAAGATCGTGTTCTCCATAGCGTGACCTTGCGCCGTATCCCCGTACTGATAGGCCCTGGACCGATTGCCGCATCTGGTCTATCGTTATGGAAATTTCAAGCGGTGCCACACTAAGCTAATTTAAAATCCACGCACCATTCTGTTTTGAGATCTATGTGCCTTTTTATGGGAGGGGTACCATAAGAGCAAACTTGTGCCGAATGTGCCCCCTCTTGATGTCCTCCTGCTTAGTCTGCTCTTTCGTTGTGCTCCAGCGCTGACACTCCTTCAGCTCGGTCATGGATCCTCAGAAGCTCTCTGGTGGTAATAGCTCTCCTGGTCGAGGTTCTGCGCGGCATGACTCAACACCATCAAGTTCGGGTCCTATCCAACCTAACTTCACCTCGCAACCTTCTCTTCCTTCAATCCGTCAGCTCCATCCATATCTACCTCCCTCCGGATTATCGCAACACCTCTCAGGCTTGGGGGAGGGTTCAAGTCTCATCTACTCACAATTCGCGCCTCAACCTAGTCCGTCGGGTCAGTCTCTCTTGGGCTCTCGTAAGAGCCCTGAGATCTATGCTATGGACTCTGATCCCGACGTCCCGGAGCAATTGCGTGAGCCACCAAAGAAGAAGAGGCGTCGGCAAGCCTTGAGCTGTACTGGTGAGGAATATCATAAACATGACCTTTCGTAATCATGGAGTTGATTGGGTTCCCATATCTCTGACCCTTTTACTTGTGTCTTCCTCCCTCGTTTCACTCGTCCTATGCTTATATCCTCCGACTTCGTGGTGCTGCCAGAGTGTAAAAGGCGAAAAATCAAATGTGATAGGTTTGGTGATATTGACCATCGTATACCAAAGGTTTGTATCTGACGAAACCTCGTTGCGTTCAGGACCCAGCCTTGTACTCCTTGTACACGCAGAGGAGAGCAGTCGAAATGCCAGTGGCATGTCGTTGAACCCATGTGGGTCGATCCTTAATTCAACCTTCGACGCGTTGACGTACTCACAGCGAATATTGCATTTCCATAGAGAGAAGTACGTCACTCGTACTGAGTTTGAAGACCTCAAAGCACGTTATGATGAGCTTTTTGAACAAGTGCAACGTCTACAAGCAGCAACACAAGTTCCTCCTTATTATCAAATGGGGATTCCTCCTGGGTTTCCAGGGGCAGTTGAAGAGGCTGTGCAGCCAACGGGTCTACTTGGATATCGACCTATGATTTCCCCATTACAGTCGTTCAATTCGAGCACTCAATCCCAGGGTCCCCAGCGCTTCATCAAACCCGAGGATACTCAGACACAATCTCGCCACCATCAAATCACGACTCCTACGTCACCTGCACTCATCCGATCTCCTTCCTCTACGCGGCCACCACCTAGTGACAAGCCTCCGACATCAGCGGTGGCAAAGACTTCTCCATATTCGTTGGCATCCATTACATCGCCTTTTCATCCAAACTCGCAGTCAAAAAACTCCTACGCGCAGACGCTCGTGCTGGGGAAGCGTCTGCGCCCCGAACCTCAGGATCTCTGCGTCCCAGCAGTTCGCTTCTCCGGGATGACTCCACATCAAATCTACCGTCTGTCACAGGGGCGTCACCGATGTATCTTGATAATCTCATATCGCCTGCCAGTCAAACAAATCCGGCGAGCCAGATGCAACCACCATCTCGAAGGCTTCCAGCAGGTGCATTATCACGAGACAATGACAGGGAGTCATCAGCTCACTTTGCACGCGACCGCTGATCTTGTCTCACCAAACATGCCTCTGACCCTTGGTCAGATGCCTGGACATCTCGGCATGGTGTCCGACAAGATACCTCTTCCGTCATAAGGTATTCATAATTCATTTATCTCCAGCATTCTTTACCTCAACTGTACATATTGTGCCGACATTTTACCTGTTGACGACGTGAGGGATTTCTTCCTATATAGGCATTCTTGCTAACCGATCAGATACAGTTTAATCTATTATAATCACGACTATCCTTTTTACGCTTTTCGTTATAATACTTAACGACGTTGCATACTCTGTCTAACAAGTTCGAACTCGGGTTTTGATCGACAACCGTTCATTCTCTTGTCACTTCGGGTTGACTCACTCCACGACACTATAAGCTAGTACAATCATGTACTGGCTGCTATCTATCTGGTGTTTCCTCTCATCATCCACCATCCGACTAATTACCAAGCTCGGCTTTCTATCATTACGATAATCTCAAGATGCGGCCGCCATCACAACGAAGCGGAGCTTCGGATTCGACCTCCTAAGATTTTTCCTGAGCTCTTACAGAACATGGTTTCGAAAGGTCATTTCCACGCAAGAGGATATTCTAACCTTTGTTCTTGCAATCACTTAAATGCCAAGAGCAATGTCGCTTGTATTTGAGGGGACAGACCAAATATAAAAAGAATTGCGACTGTTTGGTGTGAAAGCGGGAGATCTATCGCTCTTTCACCGCAATCTTTCTCGGAGGTAAGTATGTTCCATTTTCGTCGGCAGTGGTTCGGGAGCTGTAGACGATCATACTGCTGCTTCGTTCGGCTAAGTAAAGGCGAAGAAGAACCGGTTACAAGCTTCGTTAAACCCGCAGCTGTCACTCCCTTCTAGGTAAGAGCTTCCAGGGCGTCTCTTCTTCTTGTCCCAAGAACTTAAGTACTAGACCTCTATGATCCGCCAGTATCGGAGGTATTCATAACCAACCTCAATTGCCACAACAGGAGTTCACCGAAATCCGACCCTCCAGAGTACTGTACTTTTCATGGGTCTCAATCACATCCCGATAGCTTTGCGCTTCCCAGATTTAGGCTCCTGCATACTGTGCTGTCTCGGGTAAAGAACATGTTCCCGAAGTTATGTACATGCTTTGACAGTGGCACCTGTCTGTACACTGGTCGCCAAACTGTCTGTAGTCATGTTATCAGAGCTGTTCTCAGCTACACTTCACATGCAGGTCCACATGATTTATAACTTACAAAGGTTGATGAAGCAATGATGGCTAAGCGTGCGTACTCTGCAACTGTGGCAAGCAGTGTTCTCAGATCGGTGACACATGAGATCCTCGTCCACCCACTGGATGGTAGAGCTTTTACCCATCTGTTCCAAATCCTCCGTCAGGATTTTCCCTTGCTTTTCCTGGATAATACCCTCCAATTTTGGTCACCCGTAGATAGCCTAGCCCAATATCTTTACTCCACGGATATTGTACATTACGGAAGGCACAACGTCGTCCCCAGGCTCCTTATCTTGTTGGAAATCAACCATGGCGCCATATGACTATCTGTGGTATATGCAAAGTTGCAGACACACCGGCACAACCGAAAGACAGCTGGTCCAAGTTGACGGTGAACTCGAGGTTCTTTTCGCAGATCGACTTATCTCTGGGTGAAACATTCTATGTTGCTCGCGCCCAAATCGCTCAAGTATACCATAATCGGGGCCCTATGTCAGACATCATCGTCGTAACTAACAAATGTCGTATATATGAGATGATCGGATTTAGAGTGGCTGTGGGCGTGATCGCCGATATATGACTGTGGAATATAGTTCCCATGGAATCTGGAACAGGCTCGAAGCTGCTCAAGTCTTATCATATTCGGCGCGCCCCAAAACGCTGGGTAGCGGCACAAGGAACATCTGGCTACCTCGGTATTTCCAAATAAATTCCCGCAAAATGCCACTTTCCCTCATTTCCTAAGTAATCAGTTGCCTTGTTATACAGAACGTAAGGATATTCATGGCTTATAAGCTCTATCACTCCCCAATATCATCAAATGTCATCATCCGATGTCTCAACATTTAACTCGTCTTCCTCGGACTTATGACCTTCCGACCCTTCTTCTTCCTGTTTTTTCTTCAGGAACTCGATAAGACGTTCCATAACCCAACGACAATCCTCCACTGCGTAGAGCCAGTCAACCTTTTTCTCTTCTGAGCCCAAGGGTATTGCATGCTTCTTGATGGCTAACCCCCATCCATAAAGGGCTGCTACAACACTAATCATTCCATTTGCTCCTGGCTTCTGAAGACATGCCCAATCCTCGTCTTGTGCTCGAACGGGAGTTGTTTTCTTTGGCTTGTCATGGGTGTCACATTCGCGCCACTTTGGTTGCATGTCCATCCACCACTTCCACCATGCCTTGGAGAATTGTTCAATGTCAGACACTGTCACCGACCCTCCTGAGCGCCCTCGACCAGACATGATCCAGCTCGTCACCTCGTGAGGGCGAAGATGTTTAGGAAGTCCCTTTCTGGACGACCTGAATCTATAGAGCGTTTCAATTTCGATTAACAACGTCACAATGTCCCGAAAAGAGGAGTCGAGGTCGATTCTGGTCACAGTCTTCAGACCTTGAAGCAGGTTCTTGGCAGAGGTCGGGATAGTAGCTATCAGGTGAGAGTAATATTTCTGGTACTCCTCATCTCCAGGACCGCTAGTACCGTTCCTCTTTCGCTTTTGGATCAACATTCGTACACCTTCGGAAGCCGATTGTGACATTTGCGATCTATAAGCAGTAGAGCCTTCCTCTTGATTCATCGTTCGGATAGGGGGTAAGGATTCGCTTCGGTGACACATAGTATAAGCGTTTGCGGTCTGGCACCCAGTAAATCTCCGAGGGGGGGCCAATACAGCTCGTTGCGGTGTTTCCATTGGCGTCGGAATGACAAAAGATTCTGGCACAGGTGTTTGCTGCACCATGAAATCCTGAGACCCAGTCATCTGGTAATTCAATAGAGAAGCCTGTAAGACGACGTTGATCGAGCCCCGAGTCATTCCAAGCCTCGCGTGTGGAGACAGCGACGAACTCACGGAGCTATGCCTGACAGCCGTGTTAGTGGGGTTGACAGTTCTTGTCCTTTTAATTAGTCTGATGTCGCCTCCCGAGCTTTTACGCTTGGTCACGATCTGTGCGATACTCTGCTCCGTTGACGTATACGAGCCATCAAGCCATTGGTCTGTATAGAGACAATTCAGCGCTGGCTACAACGGATAAATTGAGATATACCTACCAATGACTTGTCCTCCAACTTTGACCATCCATTCCTGAGCCGCGCGACGAAGTATGTCGGTTTAGGACCTAGGAAAAATCATCAGGGGCTCGATTGGATCACTACACTGGCCGGATATCCTTTGAGCCTTTTAGTGACACGTCTTTAGAAAGAGAAAGAGGAATTTACTTGATAATTCCTACTCCATTAGCGACGCAGCCACCGGCCCATCCTATCATATGCGAACCGGTTAAAGCTTCCAATGCTGCCATTACCGGTTGAAGAACATGAGCAACCATTTCCAACACTCCATTTCTACGAGGGAAATGGACAGGTTAGGCGTAGAAACTTGTTTTTCCAGTGCCAAATGTCACTTACTCTCCGTGGCCAATATCCTTAGCATTATACAGTTTCTTCATCGTATCCATGTACTCAATCACCGCGTCATGATACGCTTTTTTGTTGGCCTGTTGGATTTCCAACCGTTTCGCGTCCGAAAGCGTTTTAAAGATCTCGACAGTAACTTCATCAAAAAAGGATGCGGGGACGGAATAGAACCCTTCATCCGTGGGCAAGGACTCGTGGTTCTCTGTCCATTTTTTTACGACGGCAGGTTGAATCAAGTCTGTTGAACATTTTTGACGAAGTAGTCGAACAAGCTCGGCAGCTGAGGCCTTGGTGGCTGGGCTTTGGAGGTAATGTTTGTTAAAATCTGCGATAATACTTGAGATGGATCGAACATATGGGACAAGACAAAAGGGGTCTTGAATTCATCGGATTTGAATTCTATAAAGACGAGTGGCAAGTAATTTTGCGATAGGGATTCGCGGCGATCACATGAAAAAAGAAGCCAGCAGCCTCAGCGCGAAAATAAGATTGATCACGTCACGGTAAGCATAGGCACAGAGTTGTGGATCATTGAGCGGTTGATAGACGAAATTGGAGTAGATCATGACTTCTGTAAGAGGAGATAACAGGCGCGGTTTCATGATTTGACCTGAGCTCTAACTTCGATGGCATCCGCTAATACCATATGAATGGTCAACGGGATTATCGGCGTGAGGTCTCAGACTGATAGAAGGAAGCAAAAATTAAAGGGGGCCTGAACAGAGATGAGCGATGTAAGTACGTTGTGAGCAAATATGAATATTTTCGGACTTTGCCGGCTGTAAGGGAGGTGAAGTGGCACGTGTCACAACGCGTCTACATGTACAAATAGGGTTGTTGTTGTTTTTTTTCAGAAAGCGTGTATTTTTCTCTGCTTCCTCTTCGCCCTGCAATTACTACGCGTCCAAACCAGGCCGCGCCACACTCTACTATCTTACTTGTCTTTGTTGTTTCGTTGGTGAATTTTTCTTGGAAGGGTATCAGCCTCACGTCAATTCTATGGTTCGCTTTTTCTAGGTTCTAGAACATAGCAATTAGAAAGTTTCAGCCGAAGCTTCACCAAGAAACTTGAAGCTTGAATTCAAAGAGTCGATCCTTGTCTTACTTGAAGTGATGATCATGATAATCTTCTGCGCCAGTGAGAAGTTCAGTTCAAACAGTACTAGTATATATATTATACATAGTCTCATCAAGACACATATGCTATTTCGCCTAGTGTCGTCCGGTGTCAAAGAAGAGCAAGTAGCCGTATACGTGATTTTTTGTGATTTTCCGGGCGCCGAGACAGTCGGCAATCATAGACGAATTTTTCTACATACTCGGGCCGAAACCTGACTGCTCTTGTATCCAACCACCATCGTCTCGTCGCTCGTAGAGAGGTAAGCTTTGAGTTTGTCTTCTTAGAAGCAGTGGAGGCCGGCCGTGATATGCACGACGGCAGAATCAACGGTCCTGTGACCACATATCCATTCGGCAGGTGGTTGGCATTAAAACTATCTGCCGTTCCTCACCGCTGTCACTTGACTTTACCTGTGATAAGCTAATATCTGGGGTCATAGCGTCGATGTGGACATTGCGAACTAATCTATCAGGTCATATTGTTAGACGGGCTTGCAGGCCATCCTACATCCCTACTCGTACCTTTTCCGGCAGTTTTTGTTCCCGGTTCCGTGAGTATATTTTTTCGGCAATCGGTTCCAAATTTCCATTGTTGCTGACCTCCCTCCAGAAATGGCTCAGAAGATCGTCGTGAAAAATCCCGTCGTGGAGCTCGATGGAGACGAAATGACCCGGATAATCTGGAAGAAGATTCGGGAAGAGGTGTGCAGGCTCATTATTTCATCTTGACAGTCGTTGATGCTTCTTTCTCACTTAGCTCATTCTTCCTTATCTTCAAATTGATATCAAGTACTTCGATCTTGGCCTGGAATACAGAGACGAGGTGTGTAGTGTTCAACAACGATCATTGCGATATCCTGCTCAGGAGTCTCTAGACAAACGATCAAGTCACCATCGATGCTGCCAACGCTATTCTAGAGCACAGCGTCGGTATCAAATGTGCCACTATCACACCTGACGAGGCCCGCGTCAAGGAGTTTAATCTCAAGGAGATGTGGAAGAGCCCTAACGGAACAGTGCGTTCTCATTACGTCCTTTCGTCTCACTTCAAGGTCACCTGTCACTAGATCCGAAACATTCTTGGAGGTACCGTCTTCCGCGAGCCCATCGTGCTTGAACGGATACCAAAGCCTATTCCTGGCTGGGTGAAGCCTATCGTCATCGGACGCCATGCCTTTGGTGACCAGTACCGATCCACCGATTTCGTTGCTCCTGGACCTGGAAAACTTCAACTTGTCTATACCCCCACGGACGGCTCAGCCCCAACGGCGTTGGATGTCTATGATTTCAAGGGAAAGGGTGTTGCCATGAGCATGTACAACACTGACGAGGTGCATTGCTTTTCTCTGATCTATAGCGACGCCACTCACTCACTTTTCGTGATCAGTCTATCACAGGATTCGCTCACTCGTCTTTCAAAATGGCTCTCGCTAAGAAGATGAACCTGTTTATGTCCACTAAGAACACCATCCTGAAGAAGTATGATGGTCGCTTCAAGGACATCTTCCAGGAGATCTACGACACCACGTATAAGGCCGATTTCGATGCTCTCGGTATCTACTACGAACACCGTCTCATCGACGACATGGTGGCACAGGCGGTTAAGTCCTCCGGTGGCTTCGTCTGGGCATGCAAGAACTACGACGGTGACGTCCAGAGTGACATCCTCGCCCAGGGCTTCGGAAGCCTGGGCATGATGACCTCGGAGCTTATCACACCCGATGGACGCGTCATCGAGAGCGAGGCTGCACATGGTGGGTTTTCCTTCGCATGCTGCGAAAGACCATCTAAATCTCGTTTTTGTAGGCACCGTGACGAGGCATTATCGCGAATGGCAGAAGGGCAACGAGACGTCGACCAACCCCGTCGCTTCGATCTTCGCTTGGACTCGAGGACTTCTCCACCGTGCGAAGCTCGACGGAAACGATGCCCTCCGCCAGTGGTGCCAAGACCTCGAAAGCGCGTGTATCGAAGTCATCGACAAGGACGGGATCATGACGAAGGATCTGGCTCTTGCTATCCATGGAAAGGACATGAAGAGGGAGCACTGGGTCGTTACTAATGTGTACATGGACCATGTCAAGGTACGTGATGCTCTCCTGGGGCTAATGATGAAGCTCATACTTGAACCCCGTTTCCAATAGGCCAAGCTTGACAAGAAAATTGCTTCGAGGGCGAAGTTGTAGTCATCATCTATCGATATATATGGAGGACAATCTATAACGGGGACTATTTACACAAGATGGATTTTACTTTCAGTCTGTGTCAAGTAAAATCTTCGCAATGAGATTTAGACTTCAGCATACTAGATAAATTGGATTCTGAGACAACTATCATTTGACGTTCTGACACGAAGACAGCACCACGACGACGGTGGACATCCAAGATATGATCTGCTTTCGATTTCTTGCTTACATTTTGGGTGACACTTTTCCCATTAGATACATTCTTGAACCATCCGATGCTGCCGGTGCAATCATGCAAAGTCACTATCTCCGACCAGCAATGGGAGGTGATGGCCAGTTGTTTGTTCAGACATCCAACTGACCCTAATCATTTCTGCCTGAAGAGAATGCTTCGAGAATGAGAACACAAGTGCTCTGGATTTTGTCCTGATATGCATTTGGTCGTCCTATTCAAACTGATGAAGTTTGAGCGGCATCCACCTCCGACCGGAAACAAATCTAACTCCCTCGAGTACAACCCTGAAGCACCTTACACTCTTGACCCAATCGCTGTCTCAGACACGTCGGAATCTTAGCAAAATTGACACGGACAAGAGTACGCTATCATGATGTACTCTAAGAATCGTAATACTTTGATGACAAAGATGCCCGGGCCCGGACCTCTTTCTGGCTTGCCCATGTCCGTGGACCTGCGAAAATCCCTCAGCAAGTACAGAAGATTGACCAGAGGCAGCTCATTGGTATCTCTTCCTTTCGAGCATTGAATTTTAAATGTCCGAGTCAATGCATGTAATTTATTGATCTAAGGTTAAGTACAGATGAATAGAGATGCAGTACATAAAGAGGGAATCATGGAGATGAGACCGGAAAGCCGATGAGTATGGAATGTGGATGTTACGCGGTAGCGTTATATATGGTATGAGCAGTTTTAATCAGCTCCCAAAAGGATGTTACTTAGGTATACATTGTCCGGGTCGAGGTACGTCCGTCAAGGATGCGTCTAATCTAAGTTATCCTTGATGTATGCCCCTGTGGGAATGACGAAGCAGCAATCCCGGGTCTTTATTAGTAGGATCTCCCCGAGTACGAACTGAGAGTCTCCCATGCGTCTAGCATCGATACGTCAAACCCATACTCGTCCAACACACCGGACCCGAAATACTTTATTGTTGGCAAGGCTGCACCAAAGGTGAGAACATTGTCAAACCCGGTCCAATACTGGTCGTATTGGTCACCAGATAGTGCAACTGTGGCCCCGGATAAGAACTGCCTGGTGTTGCTAGTGTACCACAGTGCTTGTTCCTCTGCACCTGGTGTGACTGCAGGGTGGGCTGTCGGAGATCCTTCCGATGAATATTGGGAAGACGATGAAGATTCGGAGCTCGTGTCGTAAGGATCCCAGGGTGTCGACGCTCCAGACCCAGAAGACATCAAGTCTTCGACTACTGTTTTGGAGTCGAAGGGGGCTTCAACGGAGTGGATATAGGACTCGGATGGCCTAGCCTCAGGGGCGCTTCCCTTATCAGCCTCGATACCGAAGCTAGCTTCAGAATTCTTCAACATTGGGACGTTCCATTCCCTGAGCACCTGTACAATCTGTTCATCCGAGGATTGGCTGTTAATAAGGTTCTTGAGGCATCTACGCTTCTCTTTGATGTAGTCTTTGAGCTCGAGGCGACGCGCTTTGGTATTGAAGGTGGCTTTATCCTTGAACATGAAGTCTGGAATCCCCCACTTCCTGATCACCTTTATAATCTCGTTTCCTGAGAATTGGTGTGCACGAATGGAACTCTCTACGCTTTTGCAGATGCGGACATGATTTTGGACGCGCCGCGAACGAGACACCCTGAAAGTCATATTTAGATCACGGTGGCGAATAAAGGATATGACATAATTACTCTCGATTGCAGAAAGGGCAATTCGCGGGATCGCGGTCTTTTTTATACGGCTTCTGCACTTTACTGCCGGTCGCGGTATGAGTATGGGCCGAAACTGTAGCCTTTCGTCGCTTCTTATTCTTTGCGACCGAAGGAGACATATTTCTCTTTCTTTTCGTCGTGCGCATGCTTTCAGACGCGAGACATGATTGATCGGGGAAATCGTTTCCCTCGTTCTGAGACAGATTTTCATAAGGTAATGAAAGGTTTTCAATGGGTCGTTCATTGTGACTTGGTAAACCCAATGATCCCTGTGGCGCGCCTAGCGGTGGCATGGGGACCTGGTGTTCCGCGTAACCCAGCGGTCGTGGAGGCGAGATATTGATCCCTGTGGCGCGCCTAGCGGTGGCATGGGGACCTGGTGTTCCGCGTAACCCAGCGGTCGTGGAGGCGAGATATGTTCTTGAGGGTAGCCCTGTGGCATAATCGGCGGGGGTACAAAACAGTTGCCATCGAAAAGAGTCGAAGGCGATGCCGACGCGACTGGGTAATTTCGTGCGGAGGGACGAGGGATATCAGCGTTGCCGCCATCTCCACTCAGAGCCGTGGGTCCGATCATGGTATCCATGACCATAGGCATATATTGAAAACTTGCACTCGGTGGCATTCCATGCCCCGAAGTAGCTGTAGAACATCAGGATCGCTTCAATGCAAAACGCCGTTTGACATCCAACTGACCTGGTAGATAGCCAGGCTGAAGAGGACTATGGATATTGTTCACAAAGTGTCGGCCCCCATTGCGATGATCTTGCGGGTAACCATCAAGATATTGAACATAGGGTTGGGCGACTGAAGACATTCTGCAAAAGACTATAGCCTGAGGCCACGGGTAAGCCGTTATTGTTCAAGCATTGAGGAACGTTGACCAAACTTACCGTCGACAGGACGTCAACGAGACCGCTTCAGGATTGAAACGTTTGACTTGTAATGAGATAGAGGAGTGGAGAGAGAAGAGAAGAGAAGGAGAGGAGAGAGAGGAGAGAGAGGAGAGAGAAAATAGAGGATAGGATAATGGGAAAGGAAGATGAATGGATAAGCGTGTAAGTGCACTCAGTCTCGAACTAGTGATTGTGTATTGAAAGACTGCCGCGTCGATTCAGCCAAGCTATGTTCGTTCACCCAGCATGTGACCGTATTGAGTCAACTATGGCGTGGCCATGACCTCCACTCTTCAAAAGAATAAACAATCACAACCACAATAAGGCTTTCCATTGTTTCTGGTGCATCCCTTGATCCCACGGCGGGGCATACCAAAGATTAGTTTTATACCCTGCCCTCAGTACAATCTGAAGAATCGGATTTTTCAGGCAATCGCCTACTAGTATCAAGTGAGCGTTGAGAAAGGTCGCGTATTCCATTCAAAGAGTCTCGAGCGCACTCTCCGCTAATCAATTGAAATGTTTTAGAATCTCCGGTCTGTTGAAGTCATTCGAAGTCGATTACAACGCCGGGAAACCTGATGCACTCTGATTGACATAGAATCCCCAACAGAAATCCTGTATATCACCAAGAGAGATCTGAAAAATTGAGCTCTGTAACAGTTAAACCGAATGTCCTACGTTTTTTACAGTGATATGAGTACCCTTCGACTCGGAACGTCAAGTGACTATGGTAGAGATTCGAGGATGATCAAATCTCTCAAGCTGAGCACACGAGTGACAGGAATCATCAAAAGGTTTTCAATCGTTCATCAAGACGAGAATAACATGAGAAGTGAAGATGTACAGCAGCACCATAGAATGTGTCCTGGGGTGTTCCTCCACTGGTCCTCCAAGGGAAACCATAGTCGATGCCGTCTCCTACTCGACCTGTGAAAAGTTCCTCAGCATATAGCATCGACATTTAATCGAGATACAACAATTACTAGAATACAGGTAAGTCATAACTCACATGCACCGGTCGTTACAAATGATACCATCATGCAGTCGAGAGGTGGTCCGATTAACACGATTCGACGGGCTCTTGTTGGGAGTGAATTGGACGCTTTGACCTTTATACCTCAGATGTGGCGTTTGGTGGCCACTTTTACTTGCGTGAACAATACCGGCATGGCGCCATGCAGATTGAAATTGAGCGAAATGAGGTGAATCGAGCGCCACGCCACGTGTACGCAAGAACCGAAGGAAAGCCGAATTCGTCCGAAAATTCCGAGAAAAACTTCCTTAAGTTCAAGTCTGTGTTCACGATGTGCTTAGAGATGTCTACTAACAAGCCTCAGTCAGCCAGGATGGGGGGTGGCGGGGATGCAGTCGGACGTGGGGGAGTGGTTGACGATGGTGTGATGCTGGGAATTTGATCCGATTTACCGAGCTCTAGTCCGAGTCCCCGGCCAGTCGTTGAACTTTACGCTGAACAATGAGATCCCCTCGCCCGAGTAAAAAGTCTCTGTGGGGACTTTGTGCACTGGAGATCTATTTAAATTGTCAATTATTACATAAATTTCTAGGCTCAAGCTTCAGTCGGAGGGCCATTGTGTTCCGCTGGCACTGATTGGACGAAGTTGTAACTGTGCTATCCTTACTAGGAGGTGTATCAAAATGCACTGGTTCATCGTATTGTCCCAATATTTGGAATCAAATCCAAGCGTTTTGACCGTATAGACATTGTCCAGATATCGATCGGGGAGGTCGCCAAATACGACCAAAAGCAGTAATATCCGCCACCGAGCTCTTACTTGCCATCATCACTCTTTTTCTCAGACTTTAGGTGGCCTTCTTAACGATCTCTTCGCTACCATCGTCTTCAAGCCCCCTCTTCTCGCGGATATGGCTCCACTCATGTCTCTTGATGCGTCTGGCGAACACTATCGCGCACCCATATATTGGTCTGCCGCCGCTCTTCGACATGCTGTTCAGCGAGCCATCAAAGATGCACAGACCTTACCGCTGCCTCGCGCATTGAGTGCTGACAAGATATTTCGACCTTTGGTAAGAGAAATACAGTACAACCAATATCGGCATATGCCTCAAGGCTTCTTCCCCGTGCGTCATCCCAATAGGAGTAGCTATAGACAGTTAACCATCTCGCTCGCACAGATTTCTTGCGATCTTCTTGTATTGGACTTATCGCTCAACTATATGAGATTCACAGCTGGAGATTTGGTGCCTTATGCTGGAATAACAGATACAGAGCTCAATGTGATCGCCCTGTTCGAGGCGCTGAAACGCGATGAGATCTGCGAAGATGAAGTTATGGCCTTGGCAGAGTGTTCGATTGGGCCAGCACTTCAGGCTGCAGCTGATGGGTATCTAAAGATGCAGTTCGTCGTTTCACAGTCAATCTCTGGTCCCTTCTTGACCCTTCCCAAGTCTTTCGAAATGTGAGCCAGAGAATCCCAATCTTTCTTCAAGTGGTCAACGGCATTCATTATCAACAAATTTATCGGCATCTCATGAAGTCTTGCGTTCAACGCTTCCCAAATTGTACCTTGGCGAGATCACGGATTCTCAGCCGTCGCTACCATCGTCGTGTTCTTCTGTTGTTGCACATTCCCCGGAGGATCCGGATCATTCGAACGCGATGTCCATCTCTGTCTCTAGGACCTCTACACCGACTCACCTTGTTTCCTCACGCGTCCTGATTATCCAACCTGAACTTCGAGCTTCTCCATGTCCTATTCACCTGTCCGAGTCATCGACTCCTTTGACGTCAGCTTCCAAATCACCTGTCTTAGGCATTTCGCGCTCTCCGAATGTTCTCTCGACACCTTCACCTATTGTTAGTTCGTCGAAGCCTTTGGGAGCCAAAATAAAATCTGTTTTGTCGTCCCAAAGATCAAGCAAAGCCAACAAAGAGAACATTCCACCCAAACTTCGTCATTGAAGGGTCCTGCCAGAGATGTCTCGGTGTTGACTTAGCATCCATCTTTCTATACGTACAGCCTATAGAAATAGATCTCTCACGTTCTACTAGACATTCTTGAGTAGCTCAGCACGACATTGTATTTTTTGATTAATCGAACTCAATTCTATCGGACAGTAAAATCCTGAGACTTGAGAATCCTGATCCTAACATCCCCATGTCCTGATCCCAGAACGCCATTACTTCAAATATTGCTCTGATTTTTGCGACTTCAGAAGGCCCATCAAACAGGAAATAGTTTCAAGGTGGAATGAACGAAGGTTTACGACCACCGAATATCGAAGACGGTGATGTCGTCAAGCATTTCCCGTCATTGTAGTAACAAAGGTTTCGGACCCCAAGTGGAATGAGGACTGCTGGAGATGCAGGCCATGCAGAGAGGCCCTTCGCTACTGACTTTACCCCAGTGCTAGATAAAGCACGAAGGAGTAGGGAGAAGATATAACGAGCGAGGGCCAATCCCATCGATGTTGGGGTGCACAGCTTCTAATTTAATATTGTTTTCTCGGATAAGGTTAGCCCCAACATTGTCCCCTACGCGATGGAGCTCCTCAATGTGGGTGTATGCCACACGGCGATTACACGCAGCAAGTCATGCCAATAGACGGTCCATCTGTTTATTGGTACTTTTCGTGGTGATGAAGAGAATCAACGCGTTCCAAACGTTGTGATTGTCCGCCAAAATGCTGATTTCGTTTGGACGCGCCTGAGCGGGTTCGCTGTGCTTGCAAGGCTTTGCGTGGGAACGATTTTTTCCAGGCAGCCTATTAGGCAAGAGGCAGAGTCGTGGATCGTGTGGATCGCGAATCGCGGCAAGCAGAAGTTGAGGTGGGATGGAATACTCATACTTGATTTATGGTGGAAAGACAACCAAAATGTTCTTCAATTTCTTGACACGAACACGTAAGTCACGACTTCTTTCTCTCCAGCGTCAAGGCCGTGTTTGAGTCGAGATGTCAGGCTATAGCTAAAAAGACGCGTCGCGTAGGACATAAAAAACATTGTTTCACGTAAGTACAGTACTTCTTTTACTTGGCAACCTCCAAGAAACGCTTCTCAGCTTCTTTGAAGTTGATGACGTTCCAGATGGCGTTAAGGTACTATAGATATTTCATCATTGAAAATCCAAGAGAAAAAACTTTGACACTCACGTCTGGCTTGACATTTTTGTATTGGAGATAGAAAGCCTATGTTATTTCATAGGTCAGAGCGGAATTTGCAAAAAGACAGTGACAACATACATGTTCCCAGATGTCAACACCAATGATAGGTGTGTGGGATACCAAAGGGTCTTGGTTAGCAGTAGTCACGATTTCCAGCTTCTTGTTGGTCGAGTTGTAGCCCTGAACGGAATGTCGGTCATAAGCAGGAGCTTCGGCGTGCAGCAATGTAAACTCACTAGCCAACCCCAACCACTTCCTTGGATAGCAGCAGTCTTGGCATTGAATGTTTTCTTAAAGGCTTCAACAGAGCCAAAGTCTCGTTCGATCGCAGACTTAAGGGAACCGTTCTCGAGCTTTCCGCCTTCCGCACTCACAGGAGCGAGATTTTTCCAGAAAAGCGAGTGGTTGATATGACCTGGCCATTTTCAAATGATAAGAATTTGCGATTGCATTCAAGTGTCATACGTACCACCGCCGTTGAATTTCAGTGCCGCATGTAGCGCAATTTTTTCCTTGGTCGACTCTGCCTTAGAATACGCCTCTTCCGCAGCATTAAGTCCATTGACATATGTCTGGTGGTGCTTTGTATGATGCAGAGTCATAATTTCTGCCGAGATGAAAGGCTCTAGGGCCTGAATCATCATTAGGACTTCGGGTTGATGAACCAACTTCATTTCACTCACGTTATAGGCATAAGGCAAGTCCGGAAGCGTGTGCAACGCAGAAGCGCGTGCAGCAAAGGTCCGAGAAATTGTCGGGCGAGCAAGAGTGCGAGCTAGAGACAGCATGACGGCGAGGAACGGTCAACGAGGCCAAAGATGCGTCATGCGTCGGAACGGCGGTTTGTTGTTATTATGCAGAAGGGTTAATTTTCAACATGTGCCTGAAAGCGCTCCACGCGGCCCGGCGTTTCTTTTCCTTTTCTTCACTGAGCAGTGAAATTCACTATGTCAAGGAGATATTATCCTCTTGTTCACCTACTGACATCGTACGACAGATACTTTTAGAAACCAGTGGCATCAAATTTGCGACTCCAACGCGAACGCTCGGGAGATATTTGAATGGGAAAGACGACTTATCCATATTCTGCCTGACAGAACTGTGATTGAGAAAATCTGTCGAACAACAGGAGAAGCTCACGTCGGTAGATCTGTTAGCCACCAGTTACCGTAAAACTGTATAGACGTGCACGTGGCCCAAGGCAGCCTATTTTCAATCTCAACTCAAAATGCAAGCTTACAAGTTGACAGGATTTTCTTTTCCAAACACTATAAATTGATTGTACCAGTACATGTAAATTTTGCCAAAGGTTTTAGGCGCAACTCATGTTTCATCAGAATCAATATGGCTTCCATACATGTTTCCGACAAGACAGATCCGTCAGTCAGCTAAGTTTGGGATCAGGATTCTTAGACCATGGAAAAAGTCTTCGTATAAGTACACGCCTGTCGCTCAGAACTTACGCCGTATTTTCTCTCTACGCGCTCACAGGGACCCCATTCATAAGCCATGTTCACGATCCTGTTGCCGAGCACCAATCAATTAACTGTTGTAGTTACGAGTTTTATTCTCGTCACACTAGGGAGTCTATATGCCGCTCGGCGCTCCAACTCTAGGGGTGGCGTCTTACCCCCGGGTCCAACTGGAATTCCGATCCTTGGGAATCTTCTGCAAGTGCCCAATAAGGTATGTCCTCGTCCGCCATTTGTTTCCAATTATATCTGAATGGTACACTGCAATGCTTAACAGCATCTTGCAACCTACTTCAGAACCCTTCTCGAACAGTATGGGGGTTTCGTATCGTTGAACTTGGCCGGCTATGTAAGATCTCGCTCTTTGTTCAAAAAAAAAAGTCTCATTCTCAAGTGAAATTTTTGGTAGACCGTCATTTTGATTGGAAATATGGAATTGGCTAGAACCCTACTCGAAAAGCACTCAGCTAAGCATTCATCGCGACCAAGTCTTTATTATTTAGTAACTCACTCTTTACTACATTGCTCCCGAGCTCCTGATGACTCGTTGTTTTAGCGCAATCACGTCGATCCAACGAATGATTTGTGGGTTCTAAGCGAGGATCGCTGTGAGGCACACTCGATAGGCCGTAAACTTACGATGAACGTCATGTCCGTCGTACGATCTGGGAAGACAGAGCTGCTTCAAGAATTTGAAGCTGTTCTCAATGTTCAGCATCTGCTCAACGATGGCGGGAAGAACTGGTTTCACCACCTTCAGAGGTAGCTTGAGCTTGTCTGCTCTGAAGAAGGGTATTCAAACTTATCGATGAATTTTTCAGGATTTCATCAAGTACTGCACTTACAGCAGCATTTGGCCTTCACTGCCCAACAGGGTACGAACCTGAACTTAAGGAACTCCTTGCAGTGAGTGTGAAACAGCCGTTTATGTGGAGTGTTGTTATAATCACTCTTCAGTAGATCCTCGCTGAGCTGAACCGACTCGCGTCTCCTACCGCCAGTATCACTAATTTTTTTCCCTTTCTGGACTGGATACCCGGTCCTATGCCATGGCGGATCCGTGCACGGTCATGTCGGGAGCGACATCATGCACTATATGAGAAACTTATAGATCATGCTATGAGATGCAATGCAGCTGGTATGGACACGTACGTCTCTTTTTCTCTTGTTTGAATCAAATCTGGCAAATTTATGATGGCTTGACCTATAGATGGACTGCCACTTTTGTGAGCAAAGACAAACCTGAAGGAGATCAGCGTCATCTGATGAAAACATTTGCTGGGGTGAGCAAGATTTATTTCATACTAGGATATTCTGTCACTGTAACTGACCACAAATGTAGGCTGCCATCGAAACAGTAAACGTTTTGCAAACGTCCGTCGGTGCCCTTGTTTCTTACATGATGTCAGACATCAATAGCCCTCCGGACCTTTGTCCTTGCTTGCATTCGTTATCCCAAATGGATTCCCACTGCACAAAAAGAAATTGACAATGTTGTAGGGCTTGATCGCTTGCCGTCCTTCAAGGATCGACCTTTCCTTCCCTATGTAGAGGCTATTGTTCGGGGTACGTCACAATTTTCTACGCCTCGAGCAACAATCACTTTAAACCAACATTTCTACAGAAACCTTCCGTTGGCGCCCCGCAGGCATGTTCAATGCATCTTAGTCACATCTTGAGACTAACTTGGAAGTGTAGTTCGGTTTGGTGTTCCCCATTTATCAACCGCCGAGGACACGATTGAGCATAATGGCCAAGAGTATTTTATTCCCAAGGGTAGCCTTATCTTTGCAGTTACACTGTAAGTAAACTACGCGTCATCTCCCTTTGAGCGACGTTGATTTAACTAATCTCGTCAGGGCAATTGAACATGACCAGTCAAAATTCCAGGATCATGACAAGTTCATACCCGAACGTTTCCTCGATTCTGAAGGTAAGCTGAAGCCAAATTACGAGACAAGTGCCTTTGGCTTTGGCCGGCGTGGTTAGCATCCTCATCTCAATTTGATCCAGACTAGTTTCTCATCAGCTTTACAGCATGCCCAGGTATTCCGTTCGCCGAACGATCACTATGGATAGATATTGTCACAATGTTGTGGACATTCAATATTCGTGCTTCCCACGAAGTTGATCCTAAGACTGGTTTCCCATTCCAATACGATGACAGTGATGCGGCATTCTGCGGAGATGTGTGTAATCCATTTCTCTTGGTCAATATCCATGCTGATTACGGTCAGGTTGGAAACTCACCATTCGAATTCCCGGCTGTTTTCGAACCTCGCTCTCCGCACCGAGTGGAGGTGGCCAGGAGGGAGTGGGCGGAATTTGAGAAGGACCTGAGCGTACTAATGCCCGGGACTGCATAACAGTCATGTTTCACGATTGTCTTGACTCTCTCTCTTAACATTTTTGCCGTTAGTCTAGGGGCAGTGTAATGCAGGCCCTCAGTGTTCTGCTGTTTGCTGTTCTCTTCAAGAGAAAAGCAATCCCGATGTTTGATGATCTGATTAAGAAATCTATACTTCATGCATTTCATCTGGCGAGCGTTCTCGAATTCGAAGAGGGAGGAAACTACGATTTTGAACCTTGCTTGATCTGCAAAGTCACTTCCCGCTCAGCAAGAACGGTGATCACGAAATTCCGAATGTGTCGATGTCGAGTGGGCGACACCGTCGGACAATATAAAAAAAATTATCATTCTTTGGTCAGAAACGTAGTCCAGGAGCATAGGTTGGGGGGGGTTGATAGTTTGCCGTTGGTGTGTGCCTGTTGACACGCAGCACTAGAGATGACGCGTTTGGTAATTCCGTTCTGGTTAATGCCTCGACCTACACAGTTTGCCGAGCCATGTTCTTCAACAAGGAAAGCACGAAGTTCGTTCAGAAGTGTGCAGTCACCCCCCTTGCACATCGGAAATCAAGTCATCCACTATCTCCACGAAGGCGCGTTGCGACCGCTGTTCAAGGAGCTTCGGGTAAACCGTTGGAGAGAAAGCAGATGGAGATGGAGCTCTTTACAAAGAGAGGAAACTCAGGCTTTACTTATTCCGCCTATTTGGGGCATGCATCGTATTCCTAATATACTTTTATCTTTGTGTAGCTCCAAACACCCCGGCATGGAGAGGACTATCAACCAGGTTCTGAATGTCAGACACATTGCACAGACTCTGAGTCTTGGGCAACATTCACCCGAAACTCCGCGATCGCGTCGACATGGTGCACCTGCAGGTGTGCATTCCGATCTTTACGCGTACGGACGTGATTATAGCGCTCACCAAAATGGATTTGAAGGTCCTTGGCCGTGGAAAGACTTTAATGATACTCAGCCTGAGTAGCTTGCGTCTACCCTTAATTAGCTCCAGCTTGCAGCTGGCCCCCGAAATGAGTGGCAAAGCTATCCGCGGTCACTGGTAAATTCTGCTTTCTCCTCACGCATAGAGATAACTTATCAGCTGGCTTTCAGTTTCCGGTTTGGACATTCTTGTAAGTCGAACGAAACAAGATTGCAGAAGCGATTCGTCATGCTCCAGCAGAATGCATGATTCACTACGCAGATATAAGCACCAACAATTCGATGTTCGCGTCTGGAGAGACATACGTCTCGCCCATACGGTGCTACGATTACAGCACTATTCCTCAATAAGCCATCAGGAGCTGTCCTTCAGATTCTTGGAACGAACAGAACCTTCACAAACTTTGCATAACATTAACGCTCACCTCCTCAGCTATGTTTCCATGCTTCGAGACTTTAAGAGATCTGTTGAATTTGTCCTAGAAACATAAAATACTAGCAAGGACTACGACCAGGATGTTAGGATCGGACCCTGATCACAGACGGCCATTGTCCCCACTCAACACCTGGCCACCAGAATACTGGCCACCGACATCTATCACACTT
>JABAKA010000082.1:0-31391 GCA_018857285.1 Termitomyces sp. Mi166#008
ATTGGTGAAGCCCAAAAAGGCCTGTACTTCCTTCTTGTTCTTGGGCTCTGGCCACTCTGCTACACCAGCCACTTTCATGGGGTCCATCTCTGCCATTCCATGTGAGATGGTCAGTCCAAGGTACTCAGCCTTAGTCTGCTCAAACTCACACTTCTCAGGCTTAAGGTAGAGCTGATGTTGGCAAAGGTGATCCAAGATGATGTGTGTGATCCATTGATGCTCCTTTAGTGTTTTGATATAAATAAGGATATCATCAAGGTAGACACAGACCATGCCTTCTGCAATCAGGTCACAGAAGATATCATTCATCATTGTCTGGAAGATGGCTGGGCTATTTGTGAGCCCAAAGAACATTACCAGAGGTTCAAAGAGTCTGCTGTTGGTTTGAAACGCAGCCTTCCACTTGTCTCCTTTGAAGAAGTGTGCACCTCAGAGGTTGTTGACTAGTTCAGAGATGCATGGAAAGGGGTAGCAATTCTTCACCATCATCACATTCAGAACATAATAGTCCTGAACCAGATGAAGGGATCCATCCTTCTTCTTGATGAAGGAAGACTGAAGAGGCCATTGGAGACTTTGAGGAGTTGAGATTCTCTTGCAAGAACACATTTAGCTCATCCTGCTTCTGAGGAGCAAGGGGGTATACTTTACAGCTAGAAGGTTCTGCATCTAGAACAAGTTCAATCACATGATCCCACTGCTTATGCTCAGGGAGTGAGTCAAATGATGCCTTGAAGAACACATTTTCAAAGTCCTGGAGGTGATGAGGAACTGTGTTACACAAGGGGTTGGGCTGGAAGTTGATTTGACTAGCTTAAATCTGCAGCCATTGGTAGTGGACACAGTGTAGCAGCATAGATCCTATCACCTACCTCTATAGCCTCATCTGGAGACTCTAGGTCCAGAGCACTGATAAACTCACTCTCACATCCATCTTCCTGCTGAGTTTCACTTTCCATGCCCTGGATATTGATAGCAGTGCTTGGTCACTTAGATGTATTCTAAAGAGAGTGTAAGGGGATGGCTAACTGTGGTATTCCAACTAAGAGGTGGGCCAAGCAAGGCTGAGATACACAAGAAGCAAACAATGAGTGAGCCATGAAGGCAGGTCAGAAGTGAGCAAGGAGTAAGCAACGACACAAGTGGGTGCCGATGACAGGAGGGATGTCACTGGCAGCCTTACAGTCAGTTTGCTGGATAGGCCTGGGAAACACTGCTATTGTTAAGCCTGAGGATGTTCCATCCTGCAGGCTTCTTTATATACTACATCTCTGGTACCTATGACTAATGCTATATGACACATTGGCCTGAAGTATGTAAAGGGAAATGACTAACAATAATCAAAGATGAGTAATAAGTCTGATCAATAACTCATAGAAGATGACTAATACTAGCAGAAGGGGATAAGGGAATGCCAAGCAGTCTGGATGACAGATAGAAGAATGCTGAGCATACCAAACTAAGCAAAGCTAGAATGGACATGTCCCCATAAGGAACTAGTCCCCTTACAGAGAGATCTATGTGAGCTCTCTTTCCAAAACACAAACGATCTATAGAAGAGTGTATGTAGGTCATAGGCTACCTATAAAGAATTTATGACTATTCCAAAGCACAAAAAATGTAAAGGCAAGTTTTAGCAGGTTTTTAAAGATTCAAAGATTCAATTGGTAGACGACATATGGATTCCTTTGGCTAGACAAGCTACTTGGTTTGTAAAGAGGCTACTTAATAGTATTGCTGGATGAGGAGGGTAGTTGAAATCAGAATTCTTTAGCAGAAGTACCAATGCCTAAGGAAACTCTAAGGTGCTACTCCACTCCCTTTGAAATTGGTTTTAGCAATGCTTCTTCACCTTGCTAACAAGCTTGCTGACTGGCCTGGCATTGTCAAATCATAGGTTGGTGGACTTGGAGAAAGAGAGGTTTCCAATAGAGTTGGCTGTCATAAGATGGAGATGGTGGCAGGGTTTTTGAAATATGAAGGAGGGGTGGATGTAGGTGATGGCAGAAGGCCAATCAGCTACTACAGTTCCTTTTCCTCCTCAAACTAAAATATGCCTCAAGAGGTGTGGTACTTTGCATGTTTATGATCAGTGCAAGAATAAACTATGCCTCAACAGGCACGTAGAAATGCCACAAAGATGATGTAGATGCTTGATGATAGTTGCTTAGCACATATGTAAGGGGACTATTCCTTATGGGAATATGTCCATTCTAGCTCGGCTTAGTTCAGCTGTTCAGCATACTTCTATCTGTCATCCCAACCGCCCAGCATTCCCTTATTGCCTTCTGCCAAGTATTAGTCATCTTCTATGAGTCATCAATCAGACATCTTACTCATCTTTGATTATTGTTAGTCATTTCCCTTTACATACCGTGGGCCAATGTATCATATAATCTTAGCCAATAGTGCCTAGCAATGTAGTATATAAGGAAGCCTGCAGATGGAACATCTGCAGGCTTAACAATAGCAGTGTTACACAGGCCTATCCATGTAATTGACTGTAAGGCTGCCAGCGACGTCCTCCCCGTTGTCGGTGCCCACTTGTGTCCTTGCTTGCTCCTCGCTCACCTCTTGCCCGCCTTTGTGGCTTGCTTGTTGTCTGCTTGTCGCTTGTATAGGCCTTGCTCAGCCCACCTCTTGGTTGGAATACTGCAGTTAGCTGTCCCCTTACAACATAGGTGTTTCTGAAGGCAATGTAGACTTAAAAACATGAAGAGACTTGGCAGCAGTGGCACTAAGGTTAGCTGCTGACTTACTACACAAGAGCAGCTTAGGATGTGAGCTTTTGAGACTGAGGGTGAGGGTAATTTTCTCTTGTAGTTCACTGTTATTCCTGCTTTTTTGGTACAGCTTATATACTAGCAGGGTGGAAAAATTAGTAAGCTTTTCACTCCACCTACTATCCTAAATATGTACTAATTCACTACTGTTTTGATAACATAGGAACATCATTGCTGTCCAAGTGGAGCCTATGAGGTCATAGTAAAATTTTTAAACAGTTTTTTCCTTGTGCTACCTTTTTTTTTTCAAGAAGAATGTATTAAGTTAGGACTACTTGACATGATTAATTTTTTGGTTTTGGCAAGTCACATGTCATCATGTGATGAATTATATGATATATGACCTGTTACATTGCAAAAAAAAAAAAAAAAAAAAAAACAAGAAAAATTCAAAATTTAAAACTATACACAATTAGAACTTTTTGGGGCTTATCAATGTTCTTGTAGAGGGCCTCTCTATAAGGAAATGCCAGGGAGGGAGCATCCAACAAATCAATGTCAGCAAAGGGAATATGCCCTACATGACAAGCACATATGGCAGCACACTCATAGACTAATGCTCTGCACTCCTCTTGGACCTTGTTGGCACAAGTAGAACAATACTGAGGGCACCTACTCATGTGCACCTTACCCTTTAATCAATTGATCTCTGGATTGTGCTCTTAAAGCCAAGTGAAGCCCAGGATTATGTCTTGCTTCCAAGGCTAATGACAGCAAAGACAGCACATTCCAAATGAGAGCAGTAGTGCAGAACAAGATCCACCACAGAGCAGATAGATCCTGCTTTATTAAGAGTGCCATCAATGTTGTATACAGGAATGAGGTGAGAGAGAGGTATAGTGGTCAGGCAGTGTTGTTTCACATAGTTTGCATCAAGGAATAAACCTGTTGCACCACTATCCAATAAAGCAACAATGCTCTGGTTTTGTTGTGTGTCAGTGGTCTCAATCTCTACATTTAGACATAGAGAGTTTAGAGATGGAGAGGAGGCAACAACATACTGACGAGGAAAGTGTTGTTCCCAGGCAGGAATTTATGGGCAAGAGGATGGAGAGGAGGAGACTCCAGTCAAGCCTTTGACCAGAGAAGGGTTTTGTACATTGAAGAGGGTGCTTACAGATTCAGTCGTCAAATTGTCAACAGAGGAATATGTATTGTCAGGTTCTATAGATAGACAAGCAAACTGATTAGTATCAGGTGGCAGAGGCACACAACTCATCCATTGCCCAACTAAAAATTCTCTTCCTGTTCAGTGGATGGAGCTGCAGACCCCACTTCAGAAGACAAATCCACTAGCAAAGCATCAGGAAAGGGGTCTCCAGAAGTGTCCTTCACAGCCAAAAGCTGTAGCAGAAGCTTCTCTTGCTCAGAGGAAGAGAAGTAGTGCACCTACAGTCCTGGAGAGCAGTAGCATGGAAAGTTGCCAGGTTTTCTGCAGCAACGGCACAAGAGAGGTGTTGATGCATGTTGGTGAGAGGCATCTACTTCCATGGGGATTTCTGGAGGTAGAAATTATGCTGGTGCTGGAGGTGGTGGAGTGGTAAAAGGGAGCATGTGCAGCAGGAAGGGGACAAGCAAGTGGCAACTGAGGAGGACAATGGACTGGATGAGAAGAGTTGGGATGTCATAGTATGTGATGCAAGACTGAAGGAAGCATTCACCCACTACTCAGTCTCATTGTAAGTGTTAGGAAGTGCTGGGCAAAGTATTGTTGTGTGTGGAGCTGCTGAGATGTCAAAGCAAGGTGCAGGATTCATCTCTGGTGGTGTAGGGAGTGCAGGGGTAGCAGCTGGAGTAGGAGGAAGATGCTCCAAGAGCATCTGAAGAGAGTGTGAGATGGTGTCTGTAGTTTGGTGCAATTCAGTAAGTTCAGTCATGTGCAGGGTAGGAGAGGCTTGGATATTATGCACTTGAGTCTCTAGAGCATGCAGTAGATTCCAGGCATTGTCCTGGAGGCTGGAAGCATCCAGGGGATCAGCTGGAGCAGCTGGTTGGGTCATGGAGACTGTGTAGGGGCTAAAAGTAGTCTGGTGAGAGAGAGACCAATAGGGGGACAAGAAACAGGGTTCAAGCAGGCTAAAGGGAGACTCCCACACCAAAGTTGGAGACTTGTTCTGCTGTAAGGGTGACCTCCTGGGGCTGTGGCTCAGTCACACAGCTGGCAGAAGAAAATCCAAAGTATATTGAGTGTTGTATGGATGATTACCAGTCTAACTACTCACCTGGCAAAGGGAAATCCAAAGAGAACAAGTCTGAGGATTCCCTATGCCAGGAGCAATGCTTCAGAGGCTTCTGATGCATGGGAAGGAGCTGTACAATACACAAAAACCACAACCAGCCACAAGGAAGGCCTAAAGGGGCAAATCTCTGAAAATGATCAAACTCTGGAAGTTGCCAGACATTGCTGATCTGCTGGGTTGGGAACTTGTTTGGATTATTTACAGAGTAGGACTGAAGCTAGAGGGCTTAAATTAAGACCAAAAGGGAGGGCTGAAGAAGCAGAATAAAGGAAAATTATAGCAGGGCAGAGAGGTGAAAGGTGGAGAGAGATAGATCCCCTGACACCACCCTACACCTGCACATACCTCCACCACCTCCTCCACATGCAGAAAATGTCTGCACACTCTCTTTTGCTTGCACACAACCTTTCAGTCATGCATGCATTGCTTGACAGCATGCATGGCATCCTCTTCTTTACCTCTTCCTCTTCCACATCTACATCTGCCTCACCCAAGTCATTTGTGGACCAAGTCCAGAGGTTCAAGGAGACATATCACAACATTGATTCCAGGGAGAGTGGGGAGGGGAATGAGAATGTAATACAGCAAGCATGGTCAATGTGGGCCAATGTTGAGTGGGTGAGGGGGAAGGGGAGGTTGAAGTGGGAGAAGGAGAAGGAGGGGGCATGGGTGGCATTCTTCTCCTCAGACTGCCAGCAACAAAAATCATTTTTTCAATATTGTTTCAAAGTGTTGATAACTTAAAGTTCCAAGTATAGTTACCCCACACTTGATCAATTGACAGTGGGTACATCTACATAGATATTTCTATATAAATTCACAATCTTCAGACCAGTTATCTAAGTACTATATAGGCACCTGATGAGCTATGAGCATGATGTCAAGTTTCTTCCCAGCAACAATTCAAGAGAAGTACAAAAGTGGGGTTTCTATGAAGACAGAGGCTCCTCAGATGTTTGTAGGGCAATTACTGACTTATGAAATGCCTCAACAGAAGAAACCTCCTGTATAAGGAGGATTGTCAATGATGGATAGGCAGACTAGTAGTTATACATAGTCATATTCCAAGTCAGTTATGAGCAGCTACATTTAATTGGTATGAAGCATAACTCACAGAGATATACATATACAGGCATGCAAAAGCAGTATAGGCCTCTGATCTGACAACCGAAAGGTCCATTGGTAAAAATTGAAATGTAAACATCACAATCTAGCAAAAGAGTAATTGCCCATTTCAGAATGGAATATTACATATGAACACACCTGGAGAATGCAATAGATGATCCCAGAATCTAGGAGAAGAGCTAAGATGTGCCATGCTCCATTGAACCTCTTATATGAGATTCCAATAGATTGTAGGAACTGGATATGACTCCTGTATCTGGCATTAGCCTAACAGAGTTGGTACCATGTATAAGGTGTTCACCATAAAGTGCATCCAATGAACAATGTAGCCACTGCATTGGTAGAAAGGGACATCCCAAAGAAAAGATAGCCCAGGGTCATATTTAGGTGACCACTATTGATGAGTGTTGTCTCACTCCAACTTTCAATCTTGCCTTGGAAAAGGAGGCTGATTATGTATCCCAGTGTGACCACTGTACATTCACAATCAGTGTTCAAAACATCAGCATAGCAAGGAGATATACCAAAGGAACAGATACACATTCCAACTGAAAGCATCATTGCCCATCTTCGTCTCTCAAAGATAACCCATGCACGCCATATGATTATAGCATCGTTGAAAATCAGCTGATCAGTATTAAATCAGAATTTGAAAGATGTTTCAAGTCATCATTGAACAAAGCTCACAGGAAAAGAAGAAAGCCATGTGATTACAATGGGGCTTGCAAGATGAAGCTGTAAAATGCCAGACTCAGAAATGAGACATGGGCTGCGGGGAGTGTTCCCACAGCTGAGCCTTGTCAATTCATCTATCAAGTACAATGCATCCATCCATTGCAAGGCAGCATTCCCAAGACTTGTAAGTAGACTGAATGATATGATTGCCAGTATCGCTTTGGAATGTGAAGTCCGTCCTTTACTATGCCTGAAAAATGGTATGACTTTGTCAGAGAGTTCAAACTTGTCAGTGTAAGCATACTTTATGGTGGTGTATAGCACCATGATGTACACTGGAGTGAGTATTGCTGTCATGGTCAAATACATCAATTCCAACAAATGGAAAATAGCCAGGCACAGGAGTGAGAACATATATTACATGGGATATAGTGACTTTCATACCTATGCATAGGAGAGTGATTGGCAATTGGACAATGCCAGACAATATCACTTGCTCGCCAAGGGCCTGTGCTACCTCACGTCCCACAGATGTCATGTAACTAATTAGAGGTTGAGTACAATCAATTCTATGAAGGACAGATAGAAAGGGAGGAACCAGCGTACTTGAAGGTGGAAACAAACCTGTGGGAGTGAGGAATTTATACATTTCACAGTTACCAATAGCCTAGCAACAACGAATAAGATTTATGATATGATACATCCGCCGTTGGTGATGGGTGGGAGCTTAATGCCATTATTGAGAGGGATTGATGAGGATACATCTAGAGGTATCAAGCCTAACCGCAGTCTTTGCACTGTAATTTCTTTCTAATAAGCTATCCTTGCTCACATAAACCAGACCAGCACACTCATGACCCCCTTGGCAGGTTGGGAACTTGACGGTTATGTAGAGGCTATACCGTATCGGTCAGTCAGCCATACTTGATGGTATGGACATGGATGGATATGGTGTTCCTTATGAAAATATGTTACTATGGACCGTCAACACTTGCAGTGTATATGCCGATACTTTCAGGACTAGACACGGTGAGAGGCTCCCGGTTGGAGATCAAAATTGCTGACTAGTTGTATCACGAATGTTAGAAACAGGGCTGGGAGATGCGAAGGAAGCGGAACTTGATCATCCTGTAACTCTTACGGGGTTGATTGATGATTTTCTTCTCGGATATGATGATTAAACTACTCCGTACATGTTTGAAACGATGCATTAATCATCCACACCATTGTTGACCGCGGTGCTCTGATTGCAAACACAACTTCAAATTCTCTTTCCTTCGCTTGTAGAAGACATATCGAGTTCATACGTTGCATTCAGCCCGTGGATCAACAAAAACAACTCTTTACCATCCCCCTCAAGATATTTCTGTCCATTGAGGGTAACATCCAGCACATCCTTTGATAGCAAAAGATACATTATGCTGATTAATGTGTTAAGATCCCCACTCCAAAATTCTACTGTAGGAGCATATTGTAAGCATGCTGTATCCTTGACAAGTAAACGTTTTTCCGCGAAGTAAAGTAGTATTGCCTGGGCGTGGGCGCGATACTTTTTGGCGAGTGGCTGTGGTAGGGATGGAGTGTTCACACAAAGATCGGCTTCGGGAGTGTACATGTGCTGGTTGTTCCTGAAGTGAGCTCGGAGGGTTAGGGTTAGAAGACTTTGGAAGCCGCTGTCGATACACGTGACTATACAGAAATTTCAGAAAACTCGACGTCGACCTGCAAGTAAGCGCGATGGCCTTCTCTTTGCTTATTTTTCTGGACAGGCACATTGTATCTCAAACTCAGTTGTAGCTAAAAGACTTTCGAACGGATGCACCCAGTCCAGATTTAGTGCCATGTAGATGACTAGTGGACCCTGGTAAGGTGCTATTGCACTCCACACCCCCAGGCTGGTGTTTTACACGGTATGTGCAAGGTGCGTTTTAGCTTGTATCTCCGACTATACTACTAATCATCGTTGCGTTGACTGGACCATATGTCCGAACCTGCACACCTGACATTGTCACCGCCCTCGGACACGCGACACACAGCTCCTCCGCTCTCCCAAAAACGCCTCATGAAAGCCATCGATCGCTCAGCTGCGTGGCTCGCTGCTCTTCCCGCTCCCAACGCCGCTGCCGCTGTCGCTGCCCCTACAATCCTCGTGGACCTGCCCGTACCGCATTCTCCACGTCTCTCACCAAACCCCTCAACGCCATCGACGGTCTTCCAACATACAACGCAGGCATCGCAGGCTACACCGTCGATATCAAGCTTCTCCGTCTCGCCATTGCCGCATCGTCCAATTCCAACGCAATTATCCCCTCCCTCCTACACACGTCCCTCTCACCGCTCCCACCCACCAAACCACGCTTCGTGCACGGCACAACGGGCCCACACGACATGCTGCGCCTCATCTGGGACGTATGTATCGACGTTGCTCGACGCACGCTGGGCGATCGACGCCGCATCGTGCGGCGTCGCACTCGACTTTGTATTTCCTGTGCCAGAGGATAGGGATAGCGTGAACTCAAAAAAGAAGAAAGAAATCGGCCATAACCTCTACGACACCATCTACCGCCTCGACTTTTCTTCTCTCTCCGACTCGTTTATCCCTGACTCCTCTCAACTTCCCCACTCCAATTCTAACATCTGCCCATGTATCGCCTGTTCCCCCCAGCCAGCCAGCCAGCCACCGCATCGTGCACGGGCCCTTTGAGGTCTCTCCTGCCTCTTCAACACCCCACAACCCGCCCTACACCCGCGCATATCTCCACCACCTCCTCCACACGCACAAAATGTCTGTGCACTTTCTTTTGGTCCCACATAACCTCGCGGTCGTCTTTTCGCTGCTCAACACCATGCGCGGCGTTCTCTTCTCTCCCTCACCATTTGTGGACCAAGTCCAGAGTTTCGAAGTACGTACCACGACATTGATCCTGATCCCGATCTCAGAGAGGGGAACTCAGACTCGAACATGATACAGCAAGTAAAGACGATGTGGGCCGATGTTGAGCGGGCGAGGAGGAAGGGCAGGCTGAAGCGGGAGAGGGAAAAGGAGGGGTCCGTAGAAGGACAGATTTAGATGTTAGATTATATATTATCACCTACGATGTGCCAATGTATTCATACAACGATTAAATAATACCTTTTTTATATGCATTCATTGTTAGCGTTATCTATGATTACAACCGCGTATGCGCATGTGCACTTGAGCCGGCGGCGACCCCTTTCCATGGTTACCGACCGATTGATGGCACTGGATGCCATGCTCATTGGTTATGCCCAACCACTCATGCTCCCTCGGTCCCTCCCTTTGATTCGACTCAAGTCATATCCCATCATTGTGTTTTGTGCTGACTACCAGCATCCAGTCGAGTCGTGGTCTCTCCGAATCAACAGTCTTCAAGGTTTAGGCTTAGGAAACTTCAAACGACCGGATTCATGAGAGGCTTGGTACCCAACACATTCTTGACATCCCGTTCTCTCTCGTCCTCATTGATCCATCTGAATAAACCACAATTATGATCCAGCATCCAGCAAATCGATGGCAAAACCTTTGATGTGAGCTGACTGGTAATCATCCGACGTGGGCCGATGTGGAACAGATGAGGGGGAAGGAGATGATTGAAGAGGGAGAAGGAGAAGGAGGGTGAGTAAGCATGGGGCTTGAACCTAAGTGCGGGTGTGAGGCATGGGGCCAGCGGAAGGAGCCAAAGTGATTCGGTATATAGAGAATGATATATCGTACTCGGTGGTTGTTATACACTCATAGTGGTACAGACATGGTATCATCGGAATGTCCATACGTTCATGGAAATACCGAAGGACATCAATAGGATAGTGGACACATCCTTACTAGACGCGGGGAACCAGTCGTCAAGCTGAAGCTACATACATATTCCTACATACATTCATAATGGTTCGATCCGGTCACCTAATGACTATATAAGCGCCTGGTGAGCCACAAGCGCGATGTCGAGTTTCTTCACAGTGCACGGCAACAGTTCCCAAGAGGAGCAGTACAAGGGTAGGTTTCTATGGCGACAGAGGCTCCTCAGACGTTTGTAGGGCGACTACCGATTTGTGCAATACCTCAACGGAAGAAACCTCCTGTATAAAGAAGATTGTCAATGATGGGTAAGCAGACTGGTAGTAATATACATAGTCACGATAAGCGTACGCAGTACTGTTTTGGATCATGAAGTATAGCTCACGGAGATATATCTATACAGGCATGCAAAGGCACGATATAACTCATCTCCACCTTCGATTCCCAGGTTTAAAAATTGAAGTGTAAACATTACGAGCTAACAAAAGCATAATTGTTCGTTTCAGAATGGAATATTACATATACCGCACCTGAAGAATGCAATATATGACTCCAGAATCTAGGAGAAGAGCTAAGATGTGCCTTTTGTTCATCGGGAGGGGGCACAAAAAAAGAAAGAAACCAGGTTCCCATGCGTTTTCCCAATCCTAATCATCCTCTGGCCACAAATACCTACTCACCATCTTCGTCACAGTCCCTGCCTTCATTTTTGTACTCCCCGTAACAACTTCCGCCCCAACCACGCACTGAATTAAATACTCCATCTTCCCCCTCATCCCACTCGGGCTCATACACGATATCCCCACCATCAGCAAACCCGTCCACTTACGAAACTCAAGCCCCGAAAGGACATACGGTGTCCTTCCAGACGCAGCGATACCTAGGAGCGTGTCTAGGGCGTTGATATGAGGGACGATGGCGTTGAGATCGTCGATGAGGCGGGTAGTGGAGTCCTCTGCGCATTTGGCAGCGCAACGTATGGCGCCGCTGGCTGAGTTTCTATTAGTCGACGCGGCATGGGATGGTCATATAGGGCAGAGAACGTAGTTGGACCATAGAGGGGAATATACTATCAGAATCGTAATTGTGAAGATTGAAAGGAGATTAAAGAGTGTAAACGTACATCTCGGAAGCATTGAGGAGACCTAGCCTATATACATTATAGCACTTTCAATCAACGGACAGAGAATGGTAAGATAGGAAACACGATTCTGACCTTCTACTCGTTCCAGCTCCAATATACAACACCGTTCCTCCCTTTTTCACCATCTTAGCAATAAGGTCGATAGTACGTGTAATCTCGAGTATGCAGTTATGTACCGCTGGAGCGACAGTTGTGTCTTGCGCGCTGATAATTTCCACACATCAATATCGTGAAAGAGTGAATACAAGAGAGGCAAAGAGAAGACAAGTACACACGAGGCATCTCCACCGTTGACACTACATCAATCTGCACCGACTCGTTGTTACGCGACCCCGTCTGCAATGAGCCTGTCTTAGGAATGGCTGGATACGACGGTATTGTCAATTTTTCATTCTGTTCCGTTAGAGGACAGCCTGTAGTTGATGAGGAGAATGGGTGAAACCTCTCTATGAAGGGATTGTGTATACACATTGGTAGAGGAAGTAATACGATTAATCAGAGAGCCACGAGGAGGTCAGAGAAAGTTGGAAAAGTGATAGAAAGCGGTTGTGGGTCATCAATTTGACTTCCCATCACACGAAAGCATGTAATCGAAATTGAGTGCTTGGTAAAACTTGAAGAACCTTGCTTGTACAATGAAGTACACTATAGAGTAAAAAAGCCACGATGATGTTTAGTTAGGTCGAATTTAATTAAGTAAAGGTCCAAGATATTTGAAATACCGAAAACCCCATTGACAAACCCACAGTCCACCTCAGATATGCGCAACCTCCACCGTCTTGACGACTGCCGGCATAGCGGCTCTAACAGCAGTGTCACTGTCCTCCTGGACGAGATAATATCAGTATGCGTCAATATGACATGCCAGGGAAGGCTCAGAATTACCCGCAATTCATGGTCAAATTCCTGGAGGTCGTAGTGCTCGTTACGCAAGCCGATCTTTTGAGAGTTGCAACTAGTGTTTAAGCTGGGTTTTAGTACTGAGGGGGTATGGCGCCTTTCTTTGTAGTGATTCCGACCGTTCAGCCTTTGACGAGCAGAGAACATAAGTCGAGAGGGGATTACGATAGATATAGAGCTCACATTGCAACTGTGAAAGATGTCAATGGTGGTCACAGAGTAAGATCATGAGATGCTTGATTTACAAAAGGTATTAGCATATAATTTCGTAACGTTGATATGAAACGCAAGCCTGCAGAATGGATGGTCAACCGGTATTAAGCGACAAAGAGGACGGATCAGATTCACCAGTACAGATTTTGAGGAGCAGCATAAAAGGTTATCAAAAGGAGAGTCTGGATAAGGGTAACCAGAGCACCGCGATGAATGACGAATCCCACAAGTCTTTTGAGAAGTGTATTGGTCCTGGGTCAATGAGCAGCAATGTCAGATGGTGAAGTGATAGGCGGTCTCAAGAACTAACTCTGATATTCCCGTTCTCGAGGCCGTAAGATACATGCACATCGCAATTGTGGCTAGGAGGTCGGCTAGTGTACCAAATCCTTTGACAAAACCGAAGAATGTCTGCAAGCCATTTTTATTAGTCAAGTGGGACGGCGTACACGGTTTGTAGAGATACCTACAGCAAACATGACGTTTCTGTTTGCAAGTACTCCATGGTGGAATATATACATTGTCGTTACGCACGCTACGATCCGAATTAAAAGGACGTCTAGAAAGGAAAAAGACCATACATACCAATACCACCAGCTATACATGTGCCGTTAACTAGAAACGCAAAGGATTTGATGAAGCTGACCGAATGCCATGAAGGCGCAACCACTCTGTCAGGAGGCACAATGAGCTCCTTGACAAGGAAAACGGGGTACTTCTCACGTACGATGGTTCCTAGAACAAGCCATCTCCCTTTCTCCAGGCCCTTGACTGGGACATAGGTTAAGTCCAAGTATGTTCAATAAGGCTTCAACGTACCAATATAGAGTTTATACACAAAATATATCTGTGAGCTATGGAAGGATCAGGAGTTGGTTCATGACAGAATGACAGTAACACCCACTTAAAGGTAATCATCGTCGAAATGAGGCATTCTGCTGATAGCTCTCTGACAGTGTCCAATCAATGTTACAAGAATAGAATTTATCGAAAAATGCATGCATACGTACGGTGTAACCGAATTAAGGGGTAACAACGAGCCAAAGTTTGGAATCTGTAGCAGAAGTGGTCGCTTCACTAATGAAAGGTTTGCGACAACGATAAACGATAGAAGAACTGACCAGGTAGTAGTAGACAGACTGCGCTATCAGGGCAGAGGAGGCAAGATCCATAAATCTGCAAGGGACCTTAAGCAAGCTTGTGACAGTTACGAGGGAGAAAAGATCACTGACACCATAAAAATAGCCTCAAGTCAATAAGTGAGTAAAAAGACACTTCGAACAAGAGGTGATGCATACGGTCCATCGCACAAGAAGACCATCTTTCTGAGCGGCAGAAAAAAAGATGTATCCTTGAACAACCGTGATTCCTCCTAGACTACAGAAAGTCTTCAACATATGTCCAAAGAACGGTGGTCTGCCTTGCTCACAATAAGGATATGATGAAACCTGATTGAGACAAAGCACAGGAGTTGCTTATGGCTCAGATTGTAGTGATACATAGGGCGTACCCCAATAAATCGGTGCGAAAGTGGTCGATAGGTCTATGCCCAGCGAGTCTTTTGGAGACGACATCAGTTGATACAGTTGATGGAGAGTTCAAGAGTAGGAAGGATAGTGGGGAAAGAGGTAACGCAAGACTATCTCATTGACAAGGCTCATCCTATAAAATGAACTCGATCCTGTACTGTGCACGATCTGTATCAGATAGGATTTGATTTTCTGACTGATGGTCTACTTGTACGGTGCACAATCTGTATCAGGTGGGATTTGATTTTTGACTGGTGGTCTACCTGTCAGCCCTTGATGTTGGCTACTAGCTACATCCGCTGTAATGCATGTTGGATCTTATATTAAAATAACTATCTATGACTGTATTTCTCGCAAAAAATCCTGGTTCCTGTGTTTTTGGGGGGTTCTAGGTGCAAGTTCTTGTTCCTGATCATCTCTGAAGTTAGGACAAAAGTTCATCCTGTGATCAAGTTTCCTTCAATGAGTCCTCAATCATTCTCCGCTTTTAGTGTGTTTCTAGCTGTGCATTAGTTCAACTGTCAATCACCTGATTATTTGATCTTTTGCCACTGAATAATCAAGACAATTTGAATCTTAGCTTGGTTAGCCTACACCTGTTTCCTTTTGACCAGATGCCTACACTCGAAATTACTGTTCAACCCTACTCTGTAGTCCATCACATCGGTCTCTTGCTGGATCCCATGGGCGAAGGCTCAACTTCTTCTAAACACAATGAACAGTTTCTCTATGCAGTGCGCAGTTACCTTATGATGGCTAGGATAGTTGAGTGCCTGAAACTCTGGAGGATCTGGTGGAACTCCATGATGCACAGGTTTTAGAGTCCCAAGTTTGATGTTCCAGGTCCGAGATCGAGGTCATGTCATGTCTCACAGTGTGGAGCTAAAAGTTACAGGTTCAGAACCTTCTGCACCAGTCCAACATGGCACCCTCAATGTGCCTGCATCAGCTACTGGAGAGACACCACCAGCATTGAAATATATTTCACTGTTCTGTTGAAGCATGATGAGACCCAGATTCATCCAGACTCACTGCAGGCAAGAGTTTTGGTATGCCCGGGGAATTATCAGTGTCCCAAATGATCACAACCCTGGAGCAAGACCAAGCCATATGACTGGTTCACAACTAGTCATATGAATTCCAATGAGTGAACCAAAATGTCTGAGCATGTTGCACTCCCAAAAGAACATGAGGGTAATTCCACCTAGTTCACTGATCTGGTCCAGGGTAGTGAGCCTGTGCATAGTGCACCATTTAGAGCAGTGCAGCCCAAGCAATTGGTAGACTCTGGCATTACCAGGTTGGAGCAATTGTCAATGCATACAAACACAATATCAAACTACGCAGTGTGAATGTGCTACCTGAATGGGATCAGACTGACTCAGAGCAAGTGCCAATGGTACAAGTAGGCTTGAGACAGTCCAATGATAGTGCAGCAAGAACAGACATGGCATGACAAGCACACACTACAAGTATACTGGGTGTTGATAGTGGTCAGCAGCCACTAGTGAGGCACAGGAATCTTAGGAGCTTACTAGACCTGGAAGCTGGAGGTGGGTCTTCTGATGAAGAGGAAGAAATCAGGTTGTGCTCAACCTTAATGGTTCAGTTACAATTAGTACTGAATCACTACTCAATGGTAGCTAAAGCATTGACATTTCAGCACCTACAGCTATATGTGGTAAAGTATCTACAGATGATGGCCAATATTGGCCAAACCATGCCTGTGGCAGATTTGACTGAATATATTGAATTATTTGTGCATATATTCAAGCTTGATGTCAGAGAGTACCTCATGTGGAAGGCTAAAAGAGGAACATTGTCCTCAACAGCAACTTCAGCAGATTCAGTCAACTATGAAACACTATTGTGACAGAGAATGCTGGTCATCACTGATGCAATGAACTTGTTGAGTGCCCCACAGCAGGTTAATGAGACTGTTACTATGACATGAGCAGAGCACAAGCGAGTGAAAATGGTCATGGAGACTAAAACACCTTGCAAGCAGGATAACAATTAAAGAAGAGGTTCTTGAACCTGTAGAGCAAACACCAATGCAACTTAAGCAACATGTAATGTGTTGGGTACATCTATGTGATAATTGGAACAATAATGTTAATTACCAGTGCATGTGCAAACAAATTGATGACCAAGGAGTCATCTTTGAAGGGCATGATAATGTGATGCTTGTAAATGGGATACAGCAGTGATTTGTGGCTAGAACTGCAAATCAAGACAAGGATGTGTATGGAGGTGATAATAGCAATGGTTATCAAGAAAATGACCAGAGAGGTTGTCAACCTAGTGGCCAAGATGATAGGAATTGTCATGGTCCAGAAAGAAATCCAAGTAGACAACCAAGGAAACCACCATCAGATAGGATCCTGAGTATTGATGTCAGCAATGCCAGGGACTCAATCCATTGTATTGAGTGCTAACATTTGCAACACCTGCACTGCATGAGTTGCAGGCAATTACCCTGCAGTGAGAATCCATATGGATCATATGCATGACTGCTTGAATCATCTGGCTGATGACTCTTTAGGAGTCAGATTCAAGTTTCCTGATAGGGTAAAGCCTCATAAGGGTGAAGCCTCATAAGCAAAGGATATAGATTCTCCTAGATAGAAGACTGAGCCATGGACATGTGCTACCATCTGGCAGTGTGCTGTTATAATGGGGACAACATGGACCAAGAACATATCTTTGTTCTTCAGGAGTTCCTAGAAGGAACTGTGTGGTCATGGTACTGCCATTATGTCTTGCACACAAATTGTGCTCTGCAGCACTGGATGTTTAAAGGAGTTCTGATAGAACTCTACAACTGCTTTGTCAATGCATCCACAATGCAAGAGGCAAGAGGCATTCCAAACTATGGTATAAGATGCCAGAACTGGTGTTCAGTTGTTCTACAATGACCTTGTGGATCATGCTCAGGATATGACAGTGTATTCAGATGAGTACACCATTAGGAAAATGTTCCTCAATGGTATACTTGTGGAGATGCATAGATTGCTTATCTGCAGTAATAACCTGTTGTCAGAGGTCAACACAGTGACAGAGTTTTTGGCCCATGCCATTAGTCTGTTAAGACTGCCAACCATTATGATCAGCACAGCTCAAAGCGCATGACAGGTACTAGACCTCCTGTTAAAGTGGGAACATTCTTGGCTAAACAAGCCAAAATGATGAACAATTGTAATCTGCAATTGGTCATGTGAAAAACCATTCTGTCAGGTCATCAACCTGAAACTAGACCATCTGGATTATGTAAGGGCAAGCTCTGGGGGCTGTGGCTCAAGTCACACAGCTGGCAGAGGGAAATCTAAAGTACATTGAGTGTTGTACAGATGATTACCAGTCTAACTACTCACCTGGCAGAGGGAAATCCAAAGAGAACAAGTCTGAGGATTCCCTATGCCAGGAGCAATGCTTCAGAGGCTTCTGATGCATGGGAAGGAACTGTACAATACACAAAAGCCACAGCCAGCCACAAGGAAAGCCTAAAGGGGCAAATCTCTGAAAATGATCAAACTCCAGAAGTTGTCAGACATTGCTGGTCTGTTAGGAAGTTGCTTGGATTATTGACACAGTAGGATTGAAGCTAGAGGGCTAAGAGTAAGACTAAAAGGGAGGGCTGAAGAAGGAGAATAAAGGAAAATTATAGTGGGGAAGAGAGGTGAAGGTGGAGAGAGATAGGTCTCCTGACATTACCCCCCCCTCTAGTGTGCAGCATCTCAATGTGCAGGGTAGAGGAAGTTCTGGATCGCTCTGTCAGTTGGTGAAATAGAGTAGATTTCTCAGATGGCTAGGGGAGAATTAGGGTGTCATTGATAAAACTCTTGGACTAGAGCCAGTGCATGGACATTCTCCTGTAGTTTCCAAGATATATCCTCAATGTCATAACTCTTCCACTTCACCTTGAACTGGAGCTTATGCTGAAAGGAATAACTGTCCAGAATCTCCTCCACTTCATACTCCTCCTTGTTGTTGATCAGAACTGGTGGTGGTGGTGGATTTGGATGGCAGTAATAGCATGCTTGGTCACTTAGATGTGTGCTAGAGAGAGAAGCCTACATGAGCTCTCTTTCCAAGACACAAACAACTTATAGAGGAGTGTACATAGGTTGTAGGCTACCTATAAAGAATTTATGACTATTCTAAAGCACAAATGTATAAGGCAGATTCTGGCAGGTTCTTAAATATTCAACAAGTAGGTGATGTAGAGATTGCTTTTAGCTAAGTAAGCTACTGGATTTGTAAAAAGACTATTTAATAGTGGTGCTGGATGAGGGGGCAGAAGTATAGGTGCCTGAGGAAACCTCTAAGGTGCTAATTCACTCTCTTTGAGGCTGGTCTTGCTTGCCAACTGTTATTGCTGATAAGCTTGGCAACTCACCCAGTGGTGATGGTGAAGGTGCTCTGTAGGTGAGAGGTATTCACCAAGCTGACAAGCTTGCTGACTGGTTTGGCGACTAAGTAGGTGGACTCAATGGATGAGAAAGTGGTAGCGGTGTGGAGCAGAGGGTAATGGGCTTGGATCATGCAACTTTGATATGCAGGTAGACCTCCTGGACAGGTGGATTTGCAGGGAGTCTGACTGAGTTAGCTACTGTGGAGTGGAGGCAGTGGCTAGGTTTTTGAGATATGAAGAAGAAGTAGTAGGTGATGGCAGAAGACCAATCAGCTGTTACAGGTTCTGTTCCTCCTCTGACTAAACTATGCCTCAAAAAGCATGGAGCTTCACAGGTCAACACTTAGCATGGGAATAAACTATGCCTCAATAGGCATGTAAAAATGCCACAAAGGTGACATAGATGCTTAGTGATGGTTGCCTAGCACATAGATGCCACTGAAGGCTATGTAGACTTAAAACATAGAGAGACTTGGCAGAAGTGGCACTAGTGATAGCTGCTGACTTACTGCACAAGGGCAACTTAGAGCACAAGCTTATAGAAACAGAATGTGAGGGCAATTTTCCTCTCTCATGATTTGTTGTTATTTTCCTACTTTTGGTACATCTTATATACTACTAGGGTGGAGTAATTGGTAAGCTTTCCTCTTCACCTACTATCCTAAATATGTACTAATTTCTTCTTATTCTGATAACATGGGAATGTTAATGCTGCCAAGTGGAGCCTTTGAGGTCATAGTAAGTCTTTTTTAGACAGTTTTTTCCTGTGCTACTCTTTTTCCATCTGCATGTCCCATGTAACCCCTCTCATTAGAGGAGGAGAAGAGGGATCATCTACCTCTCTAATTAGAATCAAATTTGTTTGTTGTCTATAGTACAAATAAATACTGGTTAAATATACAGACTTTAAGAGAAATCCAAGGAGAACTCTGGAAGAAGCAGGCAGCATTGTGATGGATGTTGACAGATCATCTGTCAATGTTGTCCAGCACAATCAACGCTGCCCCTGACACTGACTACCCTCTGCTCATTGTCACCCACAATGGACTTATAAAGAAATGCTCAAAAATAGCAGAAAATTTGGGAAGTTTTCAAGAAAACATGCCACATCATCACCAGGCTTCTTTGGGTCTCTGAAGCAGACCATTTCCCAATCCATGACATTTGATGGGACCTGTCAATATTGGCACCATGATAGCCAATGTCAGAACCCTTTATGCTCATTGTCATCAATGATGAGCATAATTACCCCCTCAAAAGTCCTCAAAAAATGCTGGAAAATTGGGAAAAAATATGGAGTATAAGTCGGTACTATACTCAATTGTATTTCTTGATCACCCTCCATTGCAGTCTACATCTATGTAATAAAAAACTACAATAATCCACCATTCCTTGTCAATCTCGTCTGGTGAGCCATTGCTTCTTCACAATTTCTTAGCAATGATTTCTAACGATTTTCAATCCTTCTAGGAGTATGCTTGCATGTCTCTCACTTGCTTAAAGGATTTATAGCATTTAACCACAAATTCTATGTCAAGGTTGAGGTCATGTTCAATGTGAGTTACACTGACCATGGTATTTTGTGCTGGTTGACCAGTATGCCATTGTAGGGATTGACAGCATTACTTGGTCAAGAGAAAGTATCCTGACTCTCCTCATTATACCTTTCCCCTGACTCTAAAGGTACATCTGTTTTTTGTCTAGTCTATAAGGTTACTTGCCCTCAACACTTGCACAGTATCTCTCAATCTCTGTGAATGCTCTTGCAGCAGCAGGGGATGTCCTTATTGTATTGATCTTGTACACTCTACTTCATCAATCATGGACCAGTTCCTATCAGTACATCATCCTTCAAATGGCCATTCTTGCTACTCAAAATTAGACTGGATCAGACACCATGATCAACAAGCTGGTAAGATTGTCTTCTCAAGGAGATGTGAATATTTGCTCAATAACACACAGATTCTATTTGCTGTCAATACTGGCTTTCTGACAAGGTCAGTCTCAATCTGGGGACTTCTCTTATCTATCCTTATGTTGGCCATCCAGAAGTCTATGTGCCATTGCTTCTTTGATTTCCATAAGTCTTTGCATGGTTCTCCATTTTTCATCAAAAGACTGACTGACAAATTCATCATTTAAGATCATCGTTGCAGGCAAAACTTTCTTGTACATTGCCTTCTACTTCTGTATTGGCCAGTGTAAGTCATTACCTTACCTTTATTGTGACAAAAGCTCTAATTTAGTACTCTGCCATTTTAGTCTATTCAAGTTTCCTCCTCACTACCCTCAATTGAACAATAATCTGTGGTTTCACCGATGGCATCCATAGAACAAGTGAGAACAGCTCCCTCTTTCTATGAGAATTACCCAAAAACAACACTATCTTTTTGAGGTCACTTGTTTGTGTCAGGGTTGTGCAGAGTGTATGTCACACTGGTGTCAACTCAACACCTTCCATTGACTGTATATTGTTCATCCTGTATCTGATCAATGTGTGTAGCATAAATAAGCTTGTATTGGACTTGGATTGGCAGTCATCTCAAGTTTACACAGGAGAAGGAAGTGAATATACTTACTCAGAAAACATCATATTAGGTCAGTAAATAGTCTGTTTCAACCCAAAGAAGCCTAGTGATGATGCAGCATGTTTTCTTGAAAATTTCCTGAGATTTTTGCTATTTTTTAGTATTTTTTTTTTTGAGTCCATTGTGCATAACAATGAGCAAAGAGTAGTCAGTGTTGGGGGTGGCGTTGATTGTGCCAGACAACATTGACAGATGATCTGTCAACGTCCATCACAATGCTGCCTGCTTCTTTCAGAGTTCTCCTTGGATTTCTCTTAAAGTCCATATATTTAACCAGTATTTATTTGTACCATAGACAACTAACAAATTTGACTCTAATTAGAGAGGTAGGTGATCCACTCCTTCTCCTCTAATTAGAGGGGTTATATGGGACACACAGGTGCCTTTTTGCAAGAAAGAACGTACTGAGCTATTTTGGCAAGTCACATGTCATTATGTGTCAAATCACATGACCTGTCACATTGCAAAAAAACAAGAAAATTTTAAAATAATAACTATTCAGAATTAGAACTTTTTCAGGCTTATCAGCAGCCAGAAATAGGATCATTAGAGGCAGAAAATAGTTTTACCACATTAAAGACTGAGTGAAGTTGGTGCATCCACACAAGTAGCCTTAGATAATATGCTAGAGGGCCTACCTGTTGTTGTCACAACCCATCATTTTCACCTCATCATCCTGTGCAACTTCTCCACCATATGCCTTCCCCACCATCACCAACATGCTCCAATGTGCCTTACACATCAGCCACCCACATCTCCAAATCTTATGCATCAGCTGCTTACATCACCAATCCAATCTGCATCTTCAATCACATCTCTGATGCTCCTTTTAGAGAAACATCCCTGAAACATGCCATGATGGCTTGCTGCAGCTTGCTCCCACATTTGACTACTTGCAAAAGTTCTTCTCAATCTACTCCATTTTCCATTTTCACTCACCAATGCTGCTCTAAGTCCTTCCATCAATCTTTTTTTTATTGGACTTTGCATCATTGACACTCCAATCCTGACTTTTCAGTGTGTCTTGCATTCTCAATGACTAAGACCACTTCAACACCCCATAAGTCTACAAGTCTATGTGCCAGTTCACAGATCTCTCTGACTAGTGAGTTATTGCTCTAGGTGAGAGCCTCCAGGTCAGCAGAACCTGACATAATATTGAGACTACCCTCACTCATTGGCTAGCTTGAATGGCAACTTATACTCAAAACTACTGGCTAACAACAACCTACATGGTTGATCAGTATAGCTGCCCCATTTTCTCAAACCCAGCCAACAATCCTATCACTTCTACAAGCCAGCAGCAGCCTGTTGTACCTGTTGTACCATATCCTTTGACTTGCTACTGGTTGACAGATCAGACTGAGTACTCACTGGGGCCTTCAATCAGTCAAGGTTCTAGCATTGACTGATGCTTTCTGGCACCTCCCTTTGTACAAGGTTTGGATCCCTGAACCTATATTAGAGTGTTGCCTAAGGCTCAGAACCAGGTGTGGACTGCTTCAGCACTTGCCAGCACTGCTCTGCCCATGGCAGGACCAGTGTACTCAAGTGGATGGGATGGCTTTCAGCCCTCCACCATCTCTGTTGCCCACCAGCCTCACTGTCAGGTTCCAGTGGCAGCACCAGCTGTTCACACTCCTCTGACCTTTTTGGAACAAGGAAACATGTCTCAGAGTGATGGTGACCCCTCACTCCAGCATGCAGGACAATGAGCAGAATATTCTTAGCTACATGACATGATTCTAAAGGAGCTCTGTCTCTTGCAAGAAGCATTCTTTCTAAGGACTCAGGAGTTCTTTAAGGACCTGAGGTGCACTGCATCAGAGGCCACCACAGAGGTCTAGGCTGATTGCATTTTGATGTTCTCCAAACTCTATGAGCAAGGAGATCTCTAACTGCATCAGCTCAGACTTTTATAGGGTGATGCCTTGCTGCATGATAAGTTGCATGATATGGTCACTGAGATCTATGTTTCCTCTTTGCTGGGTGAGTTTGGGAATCTGACCAATGCTGCATACTCCTTTCATGTTCAGAAGAAAAGACCCATGGCTCAGTGTGCCTCTAATACCACCACTCCAAAACCTGCTGCCACCAATTTAAATGATCAATATTGGAATAACTTCAAAGCAGCTTCAACCCTCCTTCAAGGTCTCAACTCCTCTGAGAGACTCTTTGAACAAGTGGTGGCATGTGAAGTAGGCCTTTCAGCTTGGCCCCAATCAAACTTAGTATTGATTACCCATCCATTCTGAACTTTGGATCAACTCCTAGGCACTCTTTCTATTCCTGTACCCCCTCTACAACACTCTGCCTCGCAGGCACTCCCTGCACCCATCAAGGAAGATGCCTGCTCTAAATATATGCTGAACTATGTCAACAAACCCAACATTGGCATAGCTCCAGAGCAGGCCCACCCTGAATTCAAATAAAACCAACCTCCCCACATGAATTTCCAATGTGAAAGACCTCTGCACTTGGATCTTTGAGATCCCCCATCACTGTCACTCCTGCCCTGAACCCATACTTGCTTCACCAAGCCACTCACGAGAGATCCTCCTCCCCCCCTCCAACTGCTGCCCCTGCAACCAAACCACCATGACCACCCAATGGTTCAGCTGGCAATACTGCCTCCCTTGACCCCCAACAACTGGTTTTGGCTTGGGCCCCTTGGGACCAAGGATTCAATCCGATCAATGGTCTTAGGCTCAGTGCCCCATAAAGCTCAGAGGCACTTTCCTCTTCTGAATATGGCTTGGTATATGGGTTTCTCCTCTTTGGCGTGAGCAATGCAGGTAACTTGGGTGGTGCTCTCCCTCTCAGACCACCTTCTAGGCCCCTAAGCAGTGGCCCCCCCAACTGGTTGCCTGGTGGCCTGCCCCTTAGCAGTGGAGCACCAGGAGGATTTTCCCTGAGTGAACCCCCCAACAGTGGACTTACTGGCAGATGGGGACTAGCAATTCACATGTTCCTGTCACAAGGTGGCACTAGCAATCACTACTACCATTACTACAATGCTGGTGCCCCTGCATAGAACAACAATAATTAAGATGACTCTGGTAGCATGTGCAAGGCTCTTGCATGTGAGGGACAGCTAGACATTCAGAAACCTGAACCCTTCAGCAGGTGCAACTCTAATCTTTCTTGTTCAGTGCTTGACCATGTTCCAGGACAAGCCACACACTTTTGCTTTTGACCAAGCATGGGTTGCATTTGCCATGTCCTACCTACAAGGCATTGTGCTAGATCACTACACCACCATTCTCCACTTTAACTCTGGCCACCCCCCTCTTCACAAACTGGCAGGCATTTGTTAATGAGTTCTCCTCCAAGTTTGGTGTGTTTGACACAGTTGCTAAGGCTAAAAGAAAACTTGTGCTCCTCAGGATAAGCACCAATGAACATTTCACCACATTCATTGTTCAATTTGAGAAGAAGGCTTATAAAACAGGCTGGAACTACAATGCTCTGTGGTTTCAGCTCAGCAAGGCCCTGCTCAAGCACATTTACGATGTGCTTTTAACTCATGCTAAAGCAGCCTATCTACAAGGGTTTCAAAACCTCATCACTCAGATTGACCAGCACTACTGGGAAGACCTGTCTGCCTTACTTGCCCTATGCCAAGACATTTTCTGACCACTGGGCATCTAACCCTGACCATTGTTTTTCTGTCTCTCAAACCCTCCAAATGTCATCAGCGTGGCCTTTCCTCCATTGGCCTCCACTCACCCAGCACATGCACAGGGCAGCAATTGAAACTTCCCTACACCATGCCCATCAGCTTGGCTGCAAGCTGCTGAGGCTGAGGAGATCACCAAGCCATGCCAGTCAGGTTGCAATGGTGAGGACTGTCAGGGACACAATGCCAAAGGTATGGACCTAGTGCTGTACCACAGTGGCATTTGCTTGTTGTATGGCAAGCTGGGTCATTTTGTCCAGAACTGCCCTGAGCAAAGCACATTGGGCCACACTGTCTGAGTCATTGACAGCAATGAATATGATTTCCAGTACATGGAAAACAAGACTGCAGTTTAGTAGAATACAAAGACATGCTAAATTGTAGAATCAACCCTGATGTCTTCTCTGCATCGGTTTCACACTTACATGCATTGGCCCCTGCTCTAGACACCTGCACTCCTCCTGCTCCTCCCAATCCTTTGTCCTTCACACCTCCTCTGACTCTTGCTCTAAACCCACTACCACACTGGTCAAGAGTGGTGCCACTGACAACTTTGTCAATTTCTCCTAGGCCCACTCTGCTTCTCTACCTCTTATTTGACTCCCTACCCTCATTTGTTTGTGCTTGTTTAATGGCAAACCCTCATCTGCCAGCAACATTACACACTACACTGTTGTTCCACTCACCTTCGGAGATGGAAGTATGCAAAAGGTACAAGTGCTCACCATTTGCCTGCATGAAAATACTTCCCTTGTTCTTGGCTTACCTTGGTTATAAAGCACCAACCCCAGGATTGACTGGTTCCACTTCACCATGGCCTTGGATTGGAGCTCTTCTCCACCTACCTCTATCATCCCCTTCCACTTTCCTCCTCATGGCAATTCCACTTCAATGACCTCTGCTTTCCTTGGATAACTACACTCTAGCTTGACAAGGTCCTTCATCATTGTGGTAATGCTCCAATCAACCGGTGCCACAGGCACCTTTGTCAGCTCAGAGTTAGCTCTCTCAAGTGAGAAAATTGACAAACCTATCAAACTTCAACTCTTTGGAGGTACCCCCACTGCCTCTGGACTTGTCACCCCATCTTCTATGTCCAACTTCTCAAACACCACAACCCTGATGCTTTCTCAAGTTAATACCATGACCCTCCCCCTCTGATCAAAGTTGATGAAGAGGAACACTGCAAGGTAGAGAAGATCCTTGACTCTTGTGTGTATTGGAGTAAGGTTTGCTACCTGGTCCAGTAGCTCAAGATGGACCTGAAGACAACATTTGGAAACCCTTTGACAACCTTGGAGAAGCTGCTGACATGCTCCAAGACTTTCACAGGTACTTCCCTGACAAACCACAGGATCTCTGATCCCAGTAAACATCACAAAGACAGTCATGGGCATAACCCCCATCTCTTGGATCAACTAGGGATCCAACTCCTACCAGTACTTTTGAACCCATCTTCTCCTCTTTTGTTCCACTGATCTCTACCTCTTCTTTAACTCCAATGTAGCTACCACACCAACTTCCAAAGCCACTCCTGATTTCCATACATCTATATCTCACCAATTGAATCATCTGGGCCATTGCTGAAGACCATCTACATCATCTCATCTTATTTTATCTGCACATTTTATTCTGTTTATCTTATCTTTTATCTTTTATCTCACCATGCCCTAGGAATAACAAACAAGAAAAGGGAAGACTGTATAAACTCTCTGAAACTAAGACAAAAAAGGCTATTTACAAAATATGCAAGCCTCAGAGGATGACTACAACTGCCCCAACAAGCCCAGATCACCCCCCCTCCTCACCCCTAAACCCTGACATCCCCAAAGCCAACAACAAATTCTCCCAAACCTCATTGGCAATATCCTCCAGGACCAGAGTATAGGAGATAGACTCGAGGGCCAAATGCTCCAGGGGGCACTGCTACCAGTATAAGATGCCCTGATAAAGAATAATCACATGTTCCAAGTCCTCTAGTCCTGCATAGACCTCAAACAATACAGAATGCCTGGACTGGCCCAGGCCATTGCAAATGGCCTCAGTGGACTGAGTGGTGGTGTCAAGGAGGGTGCAGTGAGTATGGATAACTTCTGAAGTTGGCATCAGTACTGGCAAGTCACAGCAAGGTCAAAACTCATCCAGGAATTGTGCCCACTCTATGGCCATATGATCAATCAGCCATTCTCACTAGACTGATGTATTCTGGCCATCTCTGATGGGACTCAGTGGAGCAACCCCAATCAGCAGTGCCTCATTCCCCTCTGTCTGCACACTAACATCGGCCTCCCATACCTCCTCCTCCTTCTTGGGACTCAGAGAACAGGTTACCTATCAAAAATGCTCCAGTTCTACCTGCACTGCTCTTGCCTCTCATCACCACTGCACCTCCAACTCTCTCAGGTGCTCAGACCTACTGGTCACTGCCATGACCCTTCTTTGCTCTCGCTCCAACTTAGCATGAGCCTTTCAAAGTTGCCAGTGCAGATCCTCATTCTGAAACTGCATCTGGCATGATGTGGCTAGCAATTGATCAAAGCGCATATGGAGGCGCATGTTCTTGGACCTGGCCATAACAAGATTGGAAGGTTGCTCTGACAGTGGTGAGAACACTTGCAAAGAGGTGAGGAGATCCTGGGGGAGCAGAGTCTCTATATAAGAGCATTTTGGAGAAGGAGACCGACTTGGTGTAGCCTCAGCATGATGCTTTCCTCAGGCCTTTTCCAAGCCCACCAGTGGACCAGTGGGCTCCTCAAAGTCCATTGAAACAATGGGCAAAGGCTTGAAAGAGAAGAGAGACAACACTAGGCATCGACTCTTTGTAGTGGTACAGGTCTACAGGCAATCAACTATGGCCATCCCATCATCTCCTTTGTCCTCTGAAGAACTTCCCCAAGCTTCACATATGACCGCTCCCCTATGCTGCCCTTCCCCCTTATGGCTTGAGCTAGCTACTCCAACTCACTCCCCTCCTTCCCTCCTCTCTCTTCCTGCACCCATACTCACTGACATCTCCTAGTGCATACTATGATAGGGTTAGTAGCAGTCCAGGAAGCAGAACTCCAGCACCACTTACCAGCACATTCTTATCTTACCACTCCTGAGATGGACCAACTAGGGACAACTCAGGAATGCTACACTATAAATGCGACATGATGAAGGCAGGACAAACTGTGGAGATGAGCTTAATTTTTCAACTTTATAGTTGATTTAACAGTTTTCCCACTCCTACCTTAGAATGAACTGCCAGCACAACACGTGTCTCAAGAGTCTCAATGCTAGCAAGGGGGGTAATGTCACAACCCATCATTTTTGCCTTGTCATCCTGCATGACTTCCCTGCCACATGCCTTCCCCACCATCACCAACCTGCCCTGATGCACCTTATGCATCAGCCACCCACATCCCTGAACCTTATGCATCAGCCACTTACATCACCAATTATTCTTGAAACATGCCACGATGGCTTGCCGCAGCCCACCCCCACATCTGACTACTCACAAACCAACCATACAGTTCTGCACTGCCTGTCTCAGCACCCTCCTCGACCCCCATCAATGTCATTCTGGTGTTCCATTCCACCATAGTACTTAAACCTTTGTACCACAGTAGTCAGTCCTTACCTTTGATATTGCCAATCCTTTTTGTCTAAGTCTGTTCCACTTTTTATTATCATACTAGTCTCCCAGTTCTTCTTAATCTACTTTGTTTTCTGTTTTCACTTGCCAATGCTGCCCTAAGTCCTCCAATTGATCTTTCTCTCGTTGGACTTTGCATCATCAACACTCCAATCCTGACTTCTCGGTGCATCTTGCATTCTCAACAACTAAGACCACTTTGACACTCCATAAGTCTATGTGCCAGTTCACAGATCTCTCCAACTAGTGGGTCATTGCTCTAGGTGAGAGCCCCTGGATCAGTGGGACCTGACAGTTGTTCAACCACAAATGGTCCCAGATGGTGGTGAAATAGCTTTTGTGAGGGCCAAGTAGTCATGATATTCAATGCATCCTGGTATACTCGATCTGCTGGCTTGTACTGCAGTGCTGGCATGTGTTCTCAATTATAGTATTGGGCCATGTCATCCTTTGCCTTAGCTAATGCTGCCTTCACCTCTTCCTGTGCCATTCTCATCTGATCCACAAACTCATTCACCAACTTGTTCTCTGATGGATGTGTATGAGGCTCAAAACCCATCCAAGGATGATGGCCAGTGTCTAGAAAGAATGGGGACATCTGTGTGCCAGTGTGAACATGGTTGTTATACTGAAACTCCACATCTGGAAGCAGCTCATCCCAGTCATCTTGCCACTTGTTGCAGAACAAGTGCAGATACTTTTCTAGCTCCTGGTTAACATGCTCTGTCTGGTCATCAGATTGAGGGGTGGTAGGCAGTGGAGGTGTGAAGCTTCACATTGAGAAGGTGGTAGAGCTCTTGAGTCAACTCTGCAATGAACTGTGGTCCTCATTTGAAGACACAGGCATCAGACAGGCTATGCAGCTTTCAGACATTCTTCCAGTAGAGATTGGCAGCTCCCATAGCAGAGCATGATGTGTGGGTGAGGGATGAAATGAGCTCACTTACTACAGATGTCCACCACTACCATGATGGTGTTGTATCCATAAGCATCTGGTAGCTCTACTATGAAGTCCACCACAGATATGCTCCAGTGCTCTGCAGGGACAGGAAGAAGATGAAGCTGTCCCATAAGGAGTTGACAATGAGGTTTGGTTTGGAGACACAGGTCACAGGTGCTGATGTAAGAGCCAATGTACCACAAGATCTGAGGCCACCAGTAGTTGCAGGATACAAGCTCCAGGATCTTCTACCTGCCTGGATGACTGGCAATGTGCTGTTCTAGAATTCATCTTTGGAGGTCAGGGATGTTAGGGACATAGATGCCATCCTGTAGGGCCCATTCATCTGTGCATACCAATTTTACTCCATTACTTTGATTGGCATGCAGGGCCATAGCTGCTTTAGCCACAACATCCTTCTGTGTGCCCTTGCAATTTCCTCATTGTATATCCCTCATCTCCTTGGACTGCCACACCTTTAAGAGCACAAATGGTGAACAGCTCTGGCTTGAGGAGGACAATGTTATCATTATTATCTGTCCCTGTGCCATGGTCAGCTTGCCAAGACAGTGCATCTGGCTTGCTCATGCTCCATCCAGGTTTATGGTGCAGCAAAAAATCAAAGTTGGCCAGATACAAGAACCATTAAGCTTGATGGTGATTGAGCTTCTTTGCCATCTGAAAGTACTGGAGGTCCTTGGGGTCAGTCCAAACTTCAAACTTGTGCTGTGTGCCCTCAAGAAAATGCCACCACTCCTCAAAGGATCAAATAATAGTGAGCATCTCCTTGTTATGGATCTTGTAGTTCTGCTCCACAGCATTCAAGCTCTTTGAGTAGAAGGCTATGGAATGCCACTTGCCATCCTCCTTAAACTGCTGAGACAGCACCACTCCAGTGGCAAAGTCTGAGCTATCAGCTTCAACATGGAAGGGAGCATTGTTGTTGGGGAAAAGGAGGACAGTTTGTGAGGTAACAGCTTGTTCTAAGGCATCAAAAGCAGCTTGCTGTGGTGCTTCCCATTGCCAAGCAGCATCCTTAACTGTAAAGTCAAAGAGAGGACATGCATGGTGTGAGAAGTCTTTGATGAATCTCCAGTAGAAGTTGGTGAAGCCCAAAAAGGCCTGTACCTCCTTCTTGGGCTCTGGCCACTCCACTACACCAGCCACCTTCACAGGGTCCATCTCTGCTGTTCCATATGAGATGATCAGTCCAAGGTACTCAACCTTAGTCTGCTCAAACTCACACTTCTCAGGCTTAAGGTAGAGCTGATGTTGACCAAGGCATTCCAAGACAATGTGTGTGAACCATTGATGCTCTTCTAGCATTTTGGTATAAATGAGAATATCATCAAGGTAGACACAGATCATGCCTTCTGCAATCAGGTCATGGAAGATATCATTCATCCTTGTCTGGAAGGTGGCTGGGCTATTTTTGAGCCCAAAGAACATTACCAGAGGTTCAAAGAGTCTGCGGTTGGTTCAAAATGCAGCCTTCCACTCATCTCCTTCTTTGATGTGCACATTGTTGTAGCCTCAGCAGACATCCAACTTGGTGAAGTAGCACACACCTCAGAGGTTGTTGACTAGTTCAGAGATGAGTGGAAGGGGGTAGCAATTCTCCACTATGATCACATTCAGAACACAGTAGTCCTGAACCAGACAAAGGGATCCATCCTTCTTCTTGATGAAGAAGACTAGAGAGGCCAT